>JABUQX010124581.1:17500-42500 GCA_015478945.1 Trachelipus rathkii | reverse complement strand
GACTTTAACACCGTCTACAAAACAGATTCAATAATGTTGCAAGCCAATGATGGATATAACTTTATTAATTTCATCTTAACGATTATGATCATGGATCCAGAGAAGCCTTCTCCGGTTATTGTCAAAAACAAAGGAGTTGAAGTTGCCCAACATCAAAAAGTTCAAATTACCAGAGATTTATTGCAAGCCAAAGATTTAGACACCATTGATGAAAACGTTGTTTACACCATTGATCCATATGCTCATAGTTCCCATAAAGGAGGTAATTGTCCCCAACACAAATATTTATTAATTATATTTTTTAATACAGTAATTAAATTAATAAATTATTATATTATATATTTATTTATTCTGTACCTTTACAGGAAATTTCGTCTTGGTTATTCCTCTCCCATCGACACCGAATGGTTTTATTAATGATGGTTGGATTCAAATGGACGAATCACACTTGTCCAGAGAAACCACAAGGTAAATCGATAGAATCATGTAACTTGTGAATCATGTGATGGAATCATGTGACCCATGTGGCTCTAATCTTCTAGGACTAAAGTTGGTAATTATTTATTTTAAATATATTTGTTTCATAACAAAATTAATTATGTTATATTTTAAAACAGTTTTACTCAAAAAGACATAAACGAGGGAAGAGTCTGGTATGTTCCATCACCAGAAACATTAGGATTTCCTGAAGGAAGTTCAGAGTTTGAGGCTCAGTATCGAGATGTCAATGGTGAGGAATATCCATCGGAGAGAATTGTTTTTTCTGTCTCGGACTCTTCGAATCCCCCCAACATTTTGAGAGGTCAAACGTTTAATGTTAAGGTCAAGCCTTCTACTCCACCTGAAACAGTTAGCAAAATGGAGGTCACACCAGGAGTTCAGCTCGGAATTACGGTAATTAAATCGTTTCTGGGTTTTTGGGTTTCTGGGTTTCTGGGTTTCTGGGATGAAGGTTGTATTTGGTAGTTTATTTACACTGTGTTTTATCAATGTAATGTACTAAATTAATTTTTATCTTAGGTACTAGAAGGTCAAGCAGTTACAATAACACCAAGTCACCTATCATTTTCTGGTACAGATTCTGCAGACCATCTTGTATATACTATTACAAGACCTTTAGGTCCCAATGATGGCTCTCTATTTCACATTGATTCTCCAGGTCTTGAATTACTTCAGTTTACCCAGTCAGATATTAATGAAATGAAAATAATCTATATGCCTCCCCTAGGAGATATAGGAGAAACTGAGAAGGTTATTAGCTTTAAATTTAAAAGTAAGTCCCTCTATTTAATTTCTTCACTTTTTAAGTTAAATGTTATATATATTTCAAGCTCTTAATACATTTTTATGAAGATCAATAATACCTTCCTACCATAAGAATTTATCTTTCAAAATGTTATAATCTTTTAAGTTATAAACATTTAAGTATTCTATATAGATCAGATTATAAGTAAGAAGCCTTTTTCAAACATTGTCAAGTTATCTATAACATTATATTTCTGTATATCATATAATAACACAATGCTGAAGAATGTCTCCAGAAAAATAAATGTCTTTAACAATAAACTTGAAATAAAAGAAATCAAAACCACAATACGATGCTCATATATACTCATGATTATGTTTTAATCACAATACGATTCAAATACATAAACATGAATATTTTAGTACAATATAATGGAGCTATTTTATTTTCGTTCAAATATTTGCATTTTCTTTGTTTTAGGGTATTTTGAGCTTGCATAAACTATAAAATTGCCTTAAATATTCAAGGGGATTTTTAAGTTTCTATAGACTAAAAAAATACCCTTAATTTATAAGGAAATTTTTGAGTTTCTATGGACGTTAAAAATTAATTTAAATTTTAAAAAGTTTTTTTTTGAGATTCTTTAAACTAAAAAAGTACCTGAAATGTAATATAAAGATATTTTTTGTCTATAAATTAAAAAATAATATATTAAATATATTAGGGTATGCTTGAGTTTCTATAAACTAAAATTTCATACCCATCCCAACTCAACTTGACTATGTTTAACTGGATGCAGCTGTAACTAGAAAAGTTACTTACCCATTTTTAAAATATATGAAACTTGTCCGTTGTTCTATTTTGAATATCGCCAAAAAACGGATAATCTTTAAAACTAACAGAAATGATATTGAAGGAAAGCTCAAGTATGAAGGTACTTTAGCTGACTGCGAGATTTCACGAAGTTTGTCATAATAAAAAAAAAAATCTCGAAAATCAAAAAAATCTCAACAAAATCTCAAATAAATCTCAAAAATCTAAAAATCTAAAAATCTAAAAAATAAGAAAATAAAAAATAATTATAAAAAATTTCAAGGGAGATCCATAAGTTCGAATTTCCGTTAAAGGAAGGAATCCGAAGTACAACTTCTATGAAAGTAATCTCTAGTTCGGTTTATAAATATGGGACTAAGAGCTAAAACTTTACACCCAACTTTTATCAGTCATGGTAGAAGAGAAAAATAATTTCTTTCTTATTTTCTGCGACTTTTTATTACAAATAAAATTCTTTCTTTAACCTTTCAGTTTCGAAGAAATGCGCAAAAATG
Source organism: Trachelipus rathkii (assembly GCA_015478945.1). Taxonomy (NCBI): domain Eukaryota; kingdom Metazoa; phylum Arthropoda; class Malacostraca; order Isopoda; family Trachelipodidae; genus Trachelipus; species Trachelipus rathkii. The sequence goes on along the minus strand of JABUQX010124581.1, from coordinate 39,926 downwards.
AAGGGCGATTTATCCCGAACAAAAGTTTGCTATTAAAATTTTACCTTTAAGAGAAGAACTCAATTTTATTAAGCCAAATCCAGAACTGATAGTGTCAAGTGTAAGTATATATATATATATATATATATATATATAATAATATATAATAAATATATAATTAAATATAATATATATTGTATTATATATATTATATATTATATATATATATATATATTATATATATATATATATATATAATATATATATATATTATATATTAAATATAATATATATATATATATATATATATATATATAATATATATATATATATATATATATATATATATATATATATATATATATATATATATATATATTAAAAATGATTACTAGTTTATTTAAAATGCCAAGTCAGATTCAGTTTAATTAATAACGTAAACCAGCAGAACATATGCACTTAAGTAGCAGGATTAAAATAAGTTGATTAAAAATATAGTTTATTAATAGCACTAAATGGAGGACATGGATTTAAAAGCAACCTTAATTCGAATTTGGGTAGTTATATAATTAATAAATAAAGTTTTAATTGTTAACGCTAGACACTCTAGCGGACTTTAAATACGAAGGGATCGATAAGGACCGAGATTCAAATCTATGGGATTTGATTTCTAGTTTCATCTCCAAAATTCCTAGGAGATTACTGATCAGAATTCATCTCATTAAATCCTTTTGTCATCACAATGGTAGCTTTAGGAGAAAGAGGGAGTTTTACTACTATATAGCTAAGGGAATCTCATCTATACAAGGGTCAGAAGGAAGTTTCTTAAATTTGACTCTTCAGAGTAATAGCTAAAATATTTTTTTGATTTGAGAAAATCTCTACCTGACAACTTTCTTAAGTTCTTGTTGAAAATTTGCTTAAATATATTCGGTCTTCTTGTATAAATAAATTCCCTCTTCTGGAATAAATATAAAATTAAAATGAATATTGCTTTTATTTCTTATTATATGCATAAGAAATAATTTAATAAGATGTAAATAAAAAGGATTTGTAAAAGCTTCGGTTTCTAAGTATTTATTTCAAAAATAAATATATTTTCCATCCCATTAATTAACTATTAAAGAAACATTTTGAGTGAAATAAGTGACTAATTGGATTAATATGTGACATTCTTTACAGTTTGGCACCATCGAAATCAGCTCCGAATATTTCCAATTAACAAACATTGTGGAGACTGAAGTTACTGTTTTTCTCTTTGAGGCTCCACGCCACGGTTCTTTAACACTCGTCCGGGAAAATGGAGAACATTCGGAACAGTTTACAGAAGGTATACCTAAGCAGGGTATTCTTTTTTCTGTTTTATTTTAAATTTCTAATGAAAAGCTCCAGAATGATATTATTTAACTCTTTAAATATTTATTTGTTTTCAGATATTTAGGTTGTAATCTTAATATATTATCTTTTTACATAGATTTACCTTAATATCAAGATATTTAGGTTGTAATCTTAATAGATTATCTTTTTACATAGATTTTCCTAATATCTAATGATTAATTTACCAATCAATTAGTGGTTATACAGTAAGGATTATTTACTGTATAATTAAACAATATTTAAATAACTAATTTCCCAGACAGCATTTTAAACTTGTTTCAATATATATATATATTATAATATATATATATATATATAATATATATATATTAGTATATATATATATATATATATATATAGTATGATATATATATATATATATTATATATATATATATATATATATATATATATATATATATATTATATATATATCAAGTTTACCGTAAGTTTTCTGCATCTTTGATTTAGGAATTTGACAGTCAATGATTATATAACTTCCAGTCATTATGGAAGCTTGCTGCATGTTTGCTGTGTAGCTTGCTTAGCAAATTTTCCCCCTTAGTTTCAAATCAAAGCTTATCAAACTTGTAACAAGGGTAGATACTCTCTTGGATCCGGGACTGTGGAATTGGAATCACAGAATCGGTAAATGGGAATCAGAGTCGTGTTTGAAAGTCGTATGTTCCTAAATAGTTGAAATGTGAATCACGATTTCCAATAGTAGGAGGGTAAACCTGAATTGGTATCGGAAATTCAAAATAACCGGATTCGTTTTCGGATTCGGATGCAGAATCGAATCACCTACCACCTATTCAACTTATCCCATATTTCGTTCCAGAATCCGAATCATCATTAGCATCGATCCTCAACTCGAGGATGTTGTACTCGAACGATGGTTCGAAATCGGCTTCCGACTCGGCCATTTTCCTCTTCCTTGGAAAGTCGTCCGAAGCCACCACGAAAATCAGCTTCAAAATCATTCTTGAAGACAACCTCGAACCTAAACCCCATCTAAACGCTTCTTTTGCATTAGATATAAATGAAGGTATTATTATTATTATTATTATTATTATTATTATTATTATTATTATTATTATTATTATTATTATTATTATTATTATTATTATTATTATTATTATTATTATTATTATTATTATTATTATTATTATTATTATAAAAAATTTATTAAAAAACCCTGAATTATATATATATATATTATATATATATATTATAATATATATATATATATATATATATATATATATATATATATATATATTATATATAAAATATTATATATATATATATATATATATATATATAATATATATATATATATATATATAAATATATATTATATATATAATATATAAACATATATATATAATATATAGTTATATATATATAATATATATATATATATATATATATAATATATATATATATATATATATATATATATATATATATAATATGGCTCTCTTTCTAAACTTGTAGACGAAACGAAGATTATAAATGGCAAGATTTTGTTCTTCACCGATTTCCATTCAGAAAACGATGAACTAGTCTACACTTTGTCATCTCAGCCTAAATATGGAGACCTTATCCTTAGTGACTCACCGGAGCAATGAAAGAATTTTGAACCACACTTCATAAGTTAAAACAGAAAGACATTTCCAGTGGATTATTAAGCTATTCATCCAATGTTGAGATTGGAATTGAACCAGTGGTCGATAAATTGATTTTTAATGTGACCGATCTGAGCAACAATGCATTGGTTAACCAGGTGAGTTTAGAGATGTTAGTTGCCGAAAATAGTGTAAAATTAGTAGCTGTATTGGTTGGATTGATATATAACAATAGCTGTAAACAACATAGCTGTAACAAAATAGCTGTAAAGATTAGGTTTGATAGAGTTTCTCAACTTCATTCGCTATCAATTGTATAGTGCAAATCATTTAAATTAATTTCACATTAATAAAGATTTTTCGTTATTAAAATTTAGATGACTACAAATATTTGCTACCTTGTTATCTATCTTAATCAATGTTAGTGTAATGTTCATAATATTCTGTAAGAGAATCGTATATTTATCTTCATGATTATATATAGAAATCCTGTTTCCATTCCAGCTGCTGAAGATAAAAATTAATCCTGTCGATAACAAAGCACCAAAACTAAAAGTCATTAACAAGCTGATTGTATCTGAAGGAAGAAACGTTACTCTCTCTCGTAATATTTTGAACATTTCGGATGTCGACACTCCATTAAGAAAACTTAGGCTCATTGTCGATGTTCCTCCACTCTTTGGATACATTGCTAATTCGGACTTAAGTATGAAGTTGCTATATTGAAAATATTTTTATTTATTTAATTTTTATTATTTTTAAATGTTCACACCTCACGGGGTATCGCCCTATTCTACGAGGGAAACCATTCTAGGTATATGCTAACAAGGATTCGGATAAGAGATCGAGTCCTGGCTCTTTGCCACGCGACTCAGTCACTCTACTGAAATTATTCTTTGTACTATTTTCTTCAGCATCAAATTTCCAATTTTATTTATTTCTGCTGGCTTAATTACTAATAAAATATATTTTAACGTTGATAATAATAAATAAATCTTCCAGAAAAATACAAAATGGAACCTTACATAACTTGTATATAAAGCCTATTTTCGAATATTTTTAGTGTGTATGTGTGTTATTAGACAAATATTTTTCCAGTTCATGTGTAAAAATACTTTTTCATCGGTATATTGTTTAAAAATTATCAAACTATTAAATACTTTTTCCTTATTCTTAGGGTAATAATACTTTTCTCTCTTCATCTTTTATATTTAATACATTTTTAAATACTCATTTAGTTTTACATTGTCAAAATATTTTCACGTTTTTCATTTTTTCGATTTGTGAAACACTGAAAATTTGTTCAATTATCCATTTATAAAAACTTTAATTATTTTTTTTAATCATCTAAGTTTTATTTAATTACCCTCACCTGTACATTCTCAGGAATTATCTTCATTTATTATATTATTATCCTTATCTTTTATTTCCTTATTAATTATCCTTATTTTTATTTCCTCTTTTTTTTCCTCAATAATTATCCTTGTGTTTTATATCATCTCTAATTACCAACATCTTTTATCATTAATTATCCTCATTAATTAAATTCACTCTTTATATCCTCATTAATTTTCTTCATTGTTTATCCTCATTAATTACCTTCTTTTTAATATTCTTTTACATTGTTCTTATCCTCAATTTTATCATTGATAATAATTATCTTATATTTTTCCATTAATTATCTCCATCTTTTATACTTTTATTAATATACTCATCTTTTGCTTCCTCATTAATTATCTTCAGCTTTTATACCCTCATTTATTGTCTTCATTTATAAAATCATCATTAATGATTCTCATCTTTTACTTCTTTAATTATATTAATTTTAAATTTCCTCATTAATTATACTCATCTTTTATATTCTCACTAATACCCCGCACACTTTGAGTTCTCATTAATTAATTATCCTCATTATTTATCTTCATGTTTTGTATACTTTTTATTTATTCTCATATTTTGTTTAATCATTAGTTTTGTTCAATAGTTTTTTTTCATGTTGTGTTTTTATATACACATTAAATTTCACTATCACTTATATTCTCTTTATTATCTGTATGCTTTATATCCTCATTAATTATTGTGACTTTTTTTTTAATTGCACGCATCTTTTGTTTCAGTTGATCTAGTTTTATCTAATTTATAATTTTTTATGCACTTGCTAATTATCCTTATTATCATCATTTATTATTTTCTAAATATTTCTATCCTTTATAGTTATACAGTCGTCTTTTATAATTATTCTAATCCCATATATACTCGTTTATTATCTTCATCTTTTTTATCCTCATTAATTATTCTCATCTTTTTTATCCTCGTTAATTATCTTCATCTTTTTTATCCTCGTTAATTATCATTATCTTTCATATCCCCATTAATTATCTTTATTTTTAAAATTGTCTTTAACTATCCTGATTAATATTATCATCTATAAAATTATCAATAATTATTTTCATCCTTTATATACTTTTTAATTATTTTCACCTTTAAAATTGTTATTAATTATCCTCATTAATATTATCAACTTTAAAATGATTATTAATTATCTTCATCCTTCACATCCTTTTAACTTATTTTCATCTTTAAAATCGTCATTAGTTATCCTCATTTTTTTTAATAATTCAGATCCGAAAGTCAAGAGCAATGCTATTTCCTTATTAATGCCAGAGTTCACAATGGAAGAATTAGATAAAGAAGAAATAAAATACGTCCAATCTCAACACAAACATCAAGAACCTTCTTCGGATACCTTTATTATTCACATTACGGATGAAATCAATCGGTCACCGTCAGAGGAGATCAAAATTGTGATTGAGGTTTGATAATTTGACACTTAATATTTGTTATTATTATTATTATTATTATTATTATTATTATTATTATTATTATTATTATTATTATTATTTTTATTATTATTATTATTATTATTATTATTATTATTATTATTATTATTATTATTATTATTATTATTATTATTATTATTATTATTATTATTATTATTATTATTATTATGTTTTAACAGTTATTTATTAAAAATTTTGTTGTTGTAGTACTCTTTATTATTCATTATATTATTATTATTATTATTATTATTATTATTATTATTATTATTATTATTCTTCTTCTTCTTCTTCTTCTTCTTCTTCTTCTTCTTCTTCTTCTTCTTCTTCTTCCTTCTTTCTTCTTCTTCTTCTTCTTCTTCTTCGCTCTTCTTTCTTCTCTTACTTTCTTCTTCTTCTTCTTCTTCTTCTCTTCTTCTTCTTCTTCTTCTTCTTCTTCTTTCTTCTTCTTCTTCTTCTCTTCTTCTCTTCTTCTTCCTTTCTTTCGTCTTCTTCTTCTCTCCTTCTTCTTCTTTTCTTCTTCTTCTTCTTCTTCTTCTTCTTCTTCTTCTTCTTCTTCTTCTTCTTCTTCTTCTTCTTCTTCTTCTTCTTCTTCTTCTTCTTCTTCTTCTTGGTCGTTGTCTTATTATTATTATTATTATTATTATTATTATTAATTACTTATTATATATTATTATTATCATTATTATTATTTTATATTATTATTATTATTATTATTATTATTATTATTATTATTATTATTATTATTATTATTATTATTATTATTATTATTATTATTATTATTATTATTATTATTATTAGCCTGTTAATGACGAGACCCCTGTAATCTTGGGGGAACAAGTATCAGTTGAGAGAGGAGGAACAACTACTATTAGGAATGTATCATTATTTATATCCGACGCCGATACAGATGCAAAGGAATTGATCATATCTGTAGAACAAGCTCCTGAACACGGTAAAATTTCAAAAAAGGTTTCCAGATATTTCTGGGAATCTCTTTCCCTTAGATTTGTAATTTGTATTTTTTTTCTGTATGGAAAATAATTAATAGAAGATATTATGTTTTTTAATAATTTTATTCTGTTAATAGAAATATATTTTTATCTTGTTTGCGAATCCAAGTTCATTAAGTTTTAAAAATAGAATAATCTCTTATAAATCTCTTTTTAAAAAGAAAATAATCTCTTATGATGATTCAAGATTTAAATGAGTTAGTTCAAAAGAAAATGTTTCTGTCACTCCAATAAAAAATTATAAGAATTTTTGTAACTTTCTATAGCATACTTCAAATTTTCAAACAAAAATATTCTTAATTAACTAGAAACTTGTCTATATATAAACTCCATTCAAAACTGTGGTAATGTGATTCAAACTCTAGTCAGTAAATACGTTGTCACTGTGATTACTAATAGAAAAAAAACTTTATTTTTTAAAGGAACTCTTCACAAGAAAAAGTTTACTAATTCTTCATTTAAAGAAAGTGTCTCCGTCAGGGAAGGAGAATCTTTTACATTTGATGACATCATTAAAGAACTTGTGTTCTATTCTCACGATGGTTCAAAGGCTACTGAAGACCATATGGAGATAATTGTAAGTAATAAGAATTTTAAATGCATTGAAAGAAGTGATTTAATATCTATAATTATTCAAGTTAATTCTTTGATGATTCTGAATAGTTTTGTTTTGAATGTTTCGTTCGAAGGAGTAAATAAAAAATTTACCAAATATTTACTAATTTGGAATTATTATTTATCATTTCTGATCGCTATCGTAATATATCTTTACAGAACATTTAAATAAGTTACTAATTTTAAAATATAAAATTTATAAAAATACATATATAAACAATAAACTGAAAAAATTACAATTATCCTTAACATCACATCAAAGGTTAATGATGGAGTTCAAGAAACAGGAGGTCTTCTTGAATTCATAATTCTTCCTCAAGAAGAAAAGAAACCAAGAATTTTAGTTAATAATCCACTCGAAGCTCAAAGAGGGCAAAAGACAGTGGTGAGCTCGTCAATTCTATCAGCTACTGACGACGATTCTATTGATAGCCAACTCTTGTTCGTAATCACAGTTCCACCGATCCAAGGAACCCTTGAAATATACGACGAAAAGGGGAAGCAGTGGAAAGCTTTAACTCTTGGTTCTAATTTTCTGCAAAAGGACATATCATTAGGGAGAATAAGGTAATAATAATAATAATAATAATAATAATAATAATAATAATAATAATAATAATAATAATAATAATAATAATAATAATAATAATAATAATAATAATAATAATAAAAATAATAATAATAATAATAATAATGTAATATTTACATAACACTTGAATTTATGTGTTTGAATGACAATACTATCATGTTGATAAAAAAAACAACTAATTTTTGAATATGTCAAAAATTGAAGCTGTATATAATAAAACAATACATAACATACTTACACAGATACGCACACTGGAATTTAAAATCCAGAGCCCTCAAGGATGAAATCCAGTTCCATATTCAAGATTCAGAAGGCAATGTCCTCTTGGACAATGCTCTAACTGTCAACATACAAAACGACGAAAATCCTCCCAGAATAAATGTGAATAAAGGTTTAACCGTCAATGAATTAACCTTTAACCTTATTAATTCAAATGTTTTATCGGCAACAGATTCTGAAATTGATCCTATGGAAATTGTTTTTAAGGTAAAATAATTTTCTCTTTTTTGGGGGGAAAATTTCTCTTCATTTCTATTAATGAAAATTCGTCATTTGTTTTATTTATTCCTTTAATACCAAAATTTTAAATATTTCTTTTCTTTCATATATTTAATAATTCTTAATATAATATAATAATTCTTTATAATTTATTTAATAATTAAATTTTTAATTTAATAATTTAACAATTCGTAATAATTAATTTAATAATTCTTAATAATTAATTTAGTTTCTTGTCTTTCATTTATTTAATAATTCTTGATAATTAATTTAATAATTTTATAATTAATAATAAATAATTTAATAATTAATAATAATTAATTTAATAATTCTTAATAGTTAATTTAATAATTTAATAATTCTTCATAATTAATTTAGTAATTTAATAAATCCTAATAATTAATTAAATAATTTAATAATTCTTAACAATTAATTTAATAATTTCTTGTCTTTCATTGATTTAATTATTCTTAATAATTAATTTAATAATTAAATAATTCTTAATAATTAATTTACTAATTTAATAACTCTTAATAATTAATTTAATAATTTAATAATTCTTAATAATTAGTTTAATCACTTCTTTTCTTTTACTTATTTAATAATTCTTAGAAAAAAGTAATCCAAATTTTCTGTATTTCTTTAATTACTTATGAATTTATTGCAAAAAAATATTTTAAATCTATAAATTGTGCGAAAATTTATTTTGGTTGAGTTATTTCAATTCTTTATATTTAAAATCGAAAAATTATTTTCTTTATTTAAAGATTAAAACTTAATTTTACTACATTTATTTAGTTTTTTTATTTGCCTTTTAATATCACATGGCTAGAGGAAGAAATGTTTCAAACATTTCATAAAATTCTTAACTATAAATGAACTTTTATCTCCTGTATGACACTATTAACGCAAGATTACATAACTTTGTTATCCTTACTACTTTAAATGCTTATCTTTATGGAATATTATCTTGGACCTGTTTTTCAGCTAAAGGAATCTCCCAAATATGGTCACATAGAGTACATTAACAACCCTCACAAACCAGTAAAATTATGGAAGCAAAAAGACCTCGAGCTCGGACATATTGGCTATAGACACACGAAAATCAATTCCCTTTCAGATCAGTTCACTTTTGAAGCTAGCGACGGGTAAAGTATTTTGTATTTGAGATATTTTAATATATACATTAGATTGGGGCGAATAAAGCAGAGTAGTTCTGTGTATTTGTGTACTCTTAAAGTTTTGGGTTCAAACCTCCCTAGAAAATAGAAGTGAGATAAGGCTAAATTTTTACGGTCATTAAATATTATAGAAAATTAGCTCCTTACGTTCACAACTTATTTTGTACTGGTGAGGGTCCGGAGGAAGGTCAAGGACAATCTAACCTCCATCCTACTTCATAGAAACTATATAGAGGTGCATCGTTTACTATATTTCTTGAATGCCCAAATAGAAAAGAAATCTTAGGATATTTTTATGTTGAAAATATAGATGTGTTTGTAGATTTTAAACAAGTTCAGATGTTAGATATTAAATTTTATTTTAAAAAGGTATTAAAGTAGTTTGTGTAATTAACTTGCTTTCCTGATTGAAACATCACATTTGTCACTAATACTAGTAACTAATGTCATGTCTCTGAAGAGAACGAAACTTACATAACTAATATCTTTGTTTACAAATGTCCATCCAATATACAGTATGTTGCTACATGGTTACGCTAATTTATCCCGTAAAGGTTAACCTCAATCTAGATTTTATACGAGTGAGTGATTTAACACTAATGTTTGATCATTCAAAGCATAGAACCAATTATTATCTAGCAACAAGTAGTATTGTCATAGTACCAGCCAGGCAGAGAGTCTGGAGTAAAGGAGTGATGTGATGTTGGTCATACGCTAAATTATAAGTGCACCTATCTTATTGGCCACATGTTGTAACGTCATCGTAAGAAAAGGGGGAAATCGGGGAATATGACAATATTTTCTTTTACTTTTAAACAAGAATTTTTTTTATAGCAAAAAGTCAAAGCGACCAATTTTCGTATTTGATGGTTGTACTATTTTATTTGGACAATGGTAATACATATATTTCAAAAATTTTGGTTGATAAATTAACTGGAGTTTTTAAGATTAAATTTTGAAGTTTTAATTTTAATTACATTTTTATTATAAATAGATTGGCATAATTTTGGGCTTTTTGGCTATTACATAGTGGCTTAAAAATTAATTACTATCTTATCGTATTTTTAGCATTAATTAATTAATACTTTTAAAATCAATTACCATTTTATTAAATTTAGTAATAATTTAATACTAATTAGTAATAACCTAATTATTTAATAATAATTATTTAATCACATTTTTAACTAAAATATAATACTAACCAGCAACCACTCTCGTCTTTATCTACATTTACTAACCCTTTTTATATATAATTTTAAATAGCACCCACTTTTTTTTATCTATTATTAATTTTAACCACTTTTTAATCTGTCATTTAACCCCGTTAATCTTTTTTAAACTATAATATTAACCACTTTTTAGCTACAATCCTAACCACTTTTTATATCTATTATGTAAATACTGCCACTTTCTTTTTGCATTTAAAAATCCACTTTTTTAACTATATAGTTCAAACAACTTTTTAATCCTTTTTTATCTATAACATAATACATACCACTATTTTTAATTAAACTATAATACTAACCATTCTTTTGTTATAATGAAAAATATTAAAAAAAATTGCTTAATTATCTTTTTACCTTTAACATAATGAAAAACCACTATTTTTAATTAGACTATAACACTAATCACTCTTTTGCTATAATGAACAATATTCAAAAAATTTGCGTAATCATCTTAATAATAACCACTCTTTTAGCTATAACTTAATACAAACCACTATTTTTAATTAAACTATAATACTAACCACTCTTTTGTTATAAAGAAAAATATAAAATAATTTGCGTAACTTCCTTAATACTAGCCACTTTTTTTTAGCAATAACATAATACAATCCCACTATTTTTGATTAAACTATAACACTAACCACTTTTTCCTATTATTTACTAGATCAAATACCGTGAACCATACATTCACTATAAGCATAACACACCTGGACGAAATACCTCCCTATCTTCAAATAAAACCAATAAGGGTCCAGCAAGGAACCATTAAGAACATAACGAGATACGAGATCCAGGCGAGGGACCCCGACACGAGTGACGAATTTTTAATGTTCATGGTGAGGGAGGCTCCGAAGTACGGAACAATCCAAGTGATTACTGAAGAAGGAGACTTAATTGAAACAAAAGTACGTTGTTATTATTATTTTTATTATTATCATTATTATTATTATTATTATTATTATTATTATTATTATTATTATTATTATTATTATTATTATTATTATTATTATTATTATTATTATTATTAGTTAGTAGTAGTAGTAGTAGTAGTAGTATATTATTATTATTATTATTATTATTATTATTATTATTATTATTATTATTATTATTATTATTATTATTATTATTATTATTATTATTATTATTATTATTATTATTATTATTTTATTTACCACAGATAAAATAAGATTTTTTTTAATAGGCCCAAATCTAAGCGAAATCATGATCCTAAATTAAATATTTATCTTGATAGTATCAGTCTTCTTATATATGATTCTTTTCTAATAAGCTGCTCATTTGTCATATGTGATTTAACAAATCACACTTATTACATGTGAAAAAGATATTACGGGTATTGTATTGTAATTAGTGTTTATTATTATTATTATTATTATTATTATTATTATTATTATTATTATTATTATTATTATTATTATTATTATTATTATTATTATTATCATTATTTTAACACTGCTTTTATATATTTTTATCAGCCAATTTTTCAACTACTAAATGGATTTTGTTCCATTTATTGTGTGAGTAACCTAACGTAGCTTTACTTAGCCCAACATATATATATATGTGTATTTATAAAAACAAAATAATTATAAATAGACACAGATATATATATATATATATATATATATATATATATATATATATATATATATATATATATATATCAGTGATTAAAAAGATTTACTTTGATAAAATTAATTTCTACTTAAAAAACCATCTTTGATTAGTTTGAAATATTAACTTACCCTTGCAGTCAATCAATATTTTTATGGCATTTTTGTGCATTCACAGGGGGTAAAGTGATTTATAATAATAAGAAATTAAGAGTGCTCTCCATATAAGCAATTCGGGCCCCCTTAATCTTCATATATACATATATATATATATATATATATATATATATATATATACTATATATATATATATATATATATATATATATATATATATATCACTAATGGTCAAGAGCCTACCTCTCCCCCCCCCCAGTTTTTCCACTGTGTAGATGAACTAAGTAAAAGTTTCTCTAATAACACAAAATTGCAACCAACGTTGTCTCATATTGTATACTTTTTCTAGTCATATTCTAACATATATTTCTAACATATTCCAATCTTTTCAGACTTTTACAATGCATGATATTTCTGAAGAAAAATTAAGTTATCACCATAATGGCGACTCTTTAAAGGAAGATCTATTTACAATTACTGTATCAGATCCTTATAACAAAGGTTATTTATTCCTTGAAAATGACGAACCAACTCTTGAAGCTTCGCCCGTTGTTGTTAAAGTATTGTCTGTCTCCACAGGGACACCGATTATTGTAATCAATAGAGGACTTAATTACTTGGAACATATTGATGGCAAGGTACTAATTTTAACTTATATATCACCTATCCATATATATATATATATATATATATATATATATATATATATATATATATATATATATATATATATATATATATAACTATATATATACTATATATGTATATATATATATATAAAAAATATATATATATATATATATATATATATATATATATATATATATATATATATATATATATATATATATATATATATATATATATATATATATATATATATATATATATATATTATTAAAAAAGTACGTAATTGTCTTAATTAACTATAATTACATTTGAAGGTAAAAAATAATGATTAAATATTATTAATGTGTTAAGTAGATTAATTTCTTAATTAAAGCTATAATTGTGTGTGCGTGTGTAGGTGTGTGTGTGTGTAGGTGTGTAGGTGTGTAGGTGTGTATGTGTGTATGTGTAACATATTCAGATAACGTTTTTCATTCTACAGTATAGTAATTAATTTGCTCTTTCATTAGGCTCAAAACAGTATTACTTCCTTTGATCTGAATATAAAAGATGACGATAGTACTCCGGAACAACTGGAATTTAAGATTACTCAGGCCCCAAAATATGGTGTCATAAGACTGAATACTCATACTAGACCAGTATCAAGTTTTACTCAAGGTTTGCTATCGTTTCAAATACTAAATACTAAATACTATATTAAATACTAAATCAAATACTAAATTAAATACTATATTAAATACTAAATCAAATTATATATTAAAGTATTTGAGTGTAGATAATTTTATGTCTTGTTATTCATTTTCCAACTAGTAGCATTTGGAAGTTCATAATCCTAAAAAAATTTTTGAATTTGAAGAACTGGGTTAACAGGGATTTTAAAGAAAGTACTTGAAAAAAATAGTTAAACTTTTAGAAAGTGGCTTAGGTAAAAGGATTAAGTATCCTGTTATATTATAAAGTTGTTACAAATTATTTTCGTTCAACTATAAGGCCTAGTATTAGTTCCTAAAGTTCTTGGTATTATGACTAGTTTCGTTTAACTATAAATACTAGTATTAGCTCCTGAAATTCTTTTTATTATGATTTTTCGTTTTAATGCTTCCTTGTCCGATATTTTCAGCAAATTCAATATTATGTTTCAGGTATGATCAACAGTAATCAAGTTTATTACGAGCTAACTAATTTTAACGAAGATATTTACAACGATGAGTTTATCTTCGATGTTTCTGATCAAACATTAAATGCTGTAACTGGAAATGTATTTATAATAAGTTGGACTTGGGTGTATATGACTCAAAAAGATTATAATATAAGTGAGTCTGATGGAGTCGTTCAAATTTTTGTGAAAAGATCTGGAAATATTAATCAGAAATCAAGTGTTGATTGCAGCATTAATGGCAATTTACCTAAAAGGAATAATAAAAAAATTGCAAAGACAAAATCCGATAAAAAGGATTACGTTCCCCTTAGTTTATCAATTAACTTTGGTGAAGGTTCAAGAGAAAAATTTTGTGAAGTTGCAATAGTTGACGATGATATTTTAGAAGGAAAAGACACGTTTAGTGTTAAATTAACTAATGCTAAATATTCTCTTATCGGTAAACCCAAAAAATCTGTGATATCTGTTACCGACAATGAAGATAGGCCATCATTATCCTTTGACTCTGATAAGTATAGCATTGATGAAGATTCTGGATTCATATTTGTTCCAGTTAAAAGAACAGGAGATAATCAGGTAGCTGCTTCTGTATATTGTCTAACAAAGGATTTAAATGCAGTTGGTTCATCGTCTGAGAATGACACCGATTATATCTCAAAATTAGTAGATCAATCTTCTAAAATTGTTTTTCCACCGGGAGTTAAACTTTCAACTTGTGATATAAAAATTATTGATGACTCAAAATTTGAGTTAGATGAATCTTTTGAACTTTCATTAGTGAATCCTTCCGCTGGTGTGACTGTCGGAGGCATTGCAAAAACTACAATTACTATTAAAGGACCTAATGACCAGAGTATCATTGGTTTCAAGGCTAAGCAGCAGGAAGTAGTCGAAAGTTCAGGAAAAGTAAGAATTTCTGTTACTAGAAGTGGTGCAGATATCAGTCACAAATCAAGTGTTTGGTGTGCTTCAAAATCATCGCACATTGAACAGGCAAGGCCCAATCTTGATTTTGTTCCTTTTTCAAGACAAATAGTTTTTGATGAAGGTCAGAATGAAACTAAATTTTCCATTAATATCATTGATGATAAAGTAAAACCACGGTATGAAGGGCCAGAGAGTTTTATTGTCTTTCTAAGTACACCTCAAAACGCAAGCTTAAATCATGACTTTGCAGAAATAAATATTACAATAAGAGATGACGAAGATATTCCAACTGTTCAGTTTAGAGATTCTGTTTTCCAAATAGATGAGAACAATACTCTAGCTAAAATTCCTGTGATTCGAACTGGTGATTTAAGTAAACCTTCTTCGGTCATTTGTTTTACAAGGCAAAGATCGGCCAAGGGAGGAATAGATTTTATTGAACGTCCAAATTCTAAGAGTTCTTTAATAGTATTTCCAGTAGATGTTAGCGAAGTCAACTGTGAAGTTCAAATTCTAGATGATCTTGTTTTTGAAAACCAAGAAGAACTCATTTTAAAATTATCAGGCGAAGAAATGAATCTTGCCATTGGTTCTAATCGTATTTCTAGAATTCAAATTAAAGATACAGAAGATAAACCAAGAGTCACATTTGAAAAACTTCAATACATCGTACGTGAGCCTAATGTTGCTGGGGAATTGTCAAGCATAAAATTACCAGTAATTCGGACTGGGGATAATTCAAAATTAATGGAAGTAAAAGTATCAACATTAAATGGAACAGCAGTCAGTGGTGTCGATTTTAAGAGCTTTAATGGTGTTCTTAAAATATTTCCCGGGAGCACAAGGTTAGTAAATCTGTTAATGTTTTTACCTCTATTTTGTAAAAGGACATGTTCATTTTTTTATAATTTTCTACTTATTTATTTTATTTTTCATCAGGGAAGAAATTGAGCTTATAATCACCCATAATTCAGTCCGTCAGTGGAATAAATCCTTCAGAGTTATCTTGGGTCCAGAAGAACCGGTCAATGGTGAATTAGGAACTATAATTTCAACAACCATTACGATTGATGCTCATCAGAACAACGAGCCATCTATTCTGCCATCTCCCCCAATTGTTGTATCTCTTCTTTATTATGATAATGCTGCCGAACATTACCAAGAATCACAAAGCCCTGGTTATCCACTTATTTGCATCACTCCTTGCGAAAAGCAGCATCCAGAATTTATTAAAACTAAAAAATTATGCAAGCAAAATGGATTCAACCGACATTCAAAATTGAAGTATTTATGGGAAGTTGCTGTGCCTGAAGAAGGAAGAAACACCCTCACACCTTTTCATACGTTAACAGATTCAACACTTTTTGGTAATTCTTCTTCCAAAGTTTTAGACTCCATGTTTTTCGCAAGACAATTTCGAGTGAGATGCGCTGTTCAACCCATTCTAACCAATGATCATATGGGTGTACCGTTAAGTAGTAAACCAATAACCATTAGTTCATCAAATCCTATATGCATTCAGCCAGGAATAAAAATGGGTAATCAAGGCCAATCCTTTACTGCTAAATTAACATATTTAAATTTTACAAATGAAGATAACCCAAACACTATCAAAATAGAAGTTAACATTCCTCATCAAGATGGGATGGTTCCTCTTTTATCAACTCTGCCATTACATAATGTTAGATACATACTGACGGATAGTCTTTATGGAGCACATCATATTTGTTCAAACTTACAAATGTCCAGTGGATTTCTCGCTGAAGCAAAGAATATTTCTTTCGAACAAAATGAAGCAAGACCTTATCAGTGGGATGATATATTGAGAGGGGTAAGTATACATAGTTAGAAGCATGGCCATGGAGTCGTTTATAAAATTATGACACCTATTCAGACTCGGTTGGAGATTGTACTCAAATTCTATTTCGGGTGAGATTTTTGACTCCTATTCCTCCACCTAATCCCAACTTTCTGACATAATCCTTTGACTTCACTACACACACTTTGATTTCACATCCACAAAATTCTTTAAAAAAAAAAATATTCTTTTTAATTGTCTTAGGCGTCTAGGGTCATACCCTCTCCAAAATTCTTTAAAAAAGGAAAAAAAATCCCCAAAAATAAATTATGGCAAATAATTAATATGATCTTTATTAAATCAATAATATAATTGAAATATGTAATTTTGTTATAACTATAATGATGGAAATCACATACACAAAGTAAGTGTATATTTAAATAAGCTTAAACGAATCGTATAAAACCAAAACAATATGGAAAAATAAAAAGTTTTCATGTAAATACACAATAAAGTTCCTTGTTATTGAATATATATATATATATATATATATATATATATATATATATATATATATATATATATATATATATATATATATATATATATATATATATATATATATATATATATATATATATATATATATATATCTTCTTCTTCTTCTTTATCTTCCTTATATTTTCCCAAGAATGGGAGTAAGGTGCGTGACGGGCATCGGAAAAGAAAACAGTAGAAGAACATGACGCAGGTCGAAAGAAAGCCCAGCCTTACCGCCCCCTCAGTACCATTAATTAGTGGAACTCATCGCAGTCAAATCCACCTAAGTCTTCCTATTTAGGGTTCTATATATATATATATATATATATATATATATATATATATATATATATATATATATATATATATATATATATATATATATATATATTCACACTTTTAAATATATATATATTTATATATATATATATATACAGTATATATATATATATATATATGAACTTGTTTTCCTTTTCTCTGTGCCACTAATTGTTCTGTAAAATAATAAATTATAAATTATGATATTCCTTTTATATGGTTATCTACCCAAGTAGGCTTTACTTTTATTTTATATATTCAAGCCTACGCTTTTTTTCTTTAAATACATTTGATATAACATCACTCCATATGTGCTCCCCATTTTTAATTGCTCTTAAATAACATGGACATTTTATTGAGATTCAAAAAACAGTATAAAGGTATTGATAAAAAAAAAAAAAGAAAAAAAGAAAAAATTGAAATAAACTTTGATTTTTTTTTTTCAGAATAATACTTTAATGCTGTACAGAAATTTGGATCTTCGGTCTTGTTCTTGGAAATTTGAAGCTTATTATACTATGTCGGAGCTGATTGATGAGTGCGGTGGTCATGTAATTTCCGATTTCCAGGTATTACTATTATTCTTAATTATTATTATTATTATTATTATTATTATTATTATTATTATTATTATTATTATTATTATTATTATTATTATTATTATTATTATTATTATTATTATTATTATTATTATTATTATTATTATTATTATTATTATTATTGTCTAAAATTTTAATATTTTTTTTATTTTTGAGTTATTATTATTATTATTATTATTATTATTATTATTATTATTATTATTATTATTATTATTATTATTATTATTATTATTATTATTATTATTATTATTATTATTATTATAATTATTATTATTATTATTATTATTATTATTATTATTATTATTGTCTAAAATTTTAGTGCTTATTTTTATTTTTATATTTACTTTCTTTTAATTTTAAATTATTTTCGAAAGGTTGGATCCGTTGGCCAAAGCTTCCTTACAGTGAGAGTTCCGTTATATCTTTCTTATACATATGCCTCTCCAGCGCCAGGATGGACTTCGTTTGATCATCGCTCCGAATTATCTGTGTCTCTGTACTATAGCACTTTATTATGGAATCAGGGTTTACACACAGAGCCGTCCTTAACGGCAAAATTGCAGGTTAGTCATTAGAGTAATAGCAATCCTGTGAGGTGTTCCTTATAATATACGTAGACCATATGAGAAAAACTTGATTTTATTTATTATTTTCTTGATTTTGATGTCATCTAGTAGATAAATGGGGGTAGTATAATACGATATTATTCAAATAGGGAAAACCTATCAAGTCCAAATATAGCCTTCAAAAAAATGTTTACCGGGAAGTATTACTTAAGGCCTAAGATTAAACTGCTCTCTTGTAGAAAACGGAAAATGTGATATATGTTCTTTTCCTGTGGTCCTCATTCCTCATATATACTCTTAATAATAATAATTATGGAACGGTCAAACATTGCAGAGTTGAAAAAACACAACAACGGTGTTTGATCAACAATAAAATATATCTTAGACAAGACAATTAATTTTCATTAAAATATTTGTGTAATTTTGAATATAGTCTTTTTCTTTTAGTGATTATTCTTTAATATATTTTTGGTAATGTTAGATTTCAAGAATTCATTTAGACTCTTCTGGAAGACTCATTATCGAATTTTCAACCATGTCCAAATTCCGAGGTCAGTTTGTCCTGAGTCATCCTCTAAAAGAAGAAGTTGAATCTCGGTTTATCTCTCCTCCAGAACTAAATCTTAATTTCACGCTGGAGTTGTTGTGGTCCGCGGAAACATGGGACGGCCCGGAACAGGTAACTGGATAAGATTTTCTTCTTCTTCTTCTTCTTCTTCTTCTTCTTCTTCTTCTTGTTGTTGTTGTTGTTGTTGTTGTTGTTGTTGTTGTTGTTGTTGTTGTTGTTGTTGTTGTTGTTGTTGTTGTTGTTGTTGTTGTTGTTGTTGTTGTTGTTGTTGTTGTTGTTGTTGTTATGTTGCTGTTGTTGTTGTTGTTGTTGTTGTTGTTGTTGTTGTTGTTGTTGTTGTTGTTGTTCTTCTTCTTCTTCTTCTTCTTCTTCTTCTTCTTCTTCTTCTTCTTCTTCTTCTTCTTCTTTCTTCTTTCTTCTTCTCTTCTTCTTCTTCTCTTCTTCTTCTTCTTCTTCTTCTTCTTCTTCTTTCTTCTTCTTCTTCTTCTTCTTCTTCTTCTTCTTCTTCTTCTTCTTCTTCTTCTTTCTTCTTTCTTCTTTATTTTTTCTTCTTCTTCTTCTTTCTTCTTCTTTTTTATTTTTCTTTTTTTTTCTTTCTTCTTCTTCTTTTCTTCTTCTCTTTTTTCTTCTTCTTCTTCTTCTTCTTCTTCTTCTTCTTCTTCTTCTTCTTCTTCTTCTTCTTCTTCTTCTTCTTCTTCTTCTTCTTCTTCTTCTTCTTCTTCTTCTTCTTCTTCTTCTCTATGGATTAATTTAGTTTCATCACAACCTAACACTTTTTTATGCTGAAGATATACCGGCGACAAAGACGTGTCTTACAGCTTCTAACTTAAAATACATATTTATTATTATTATTATTATTATTATTATTATTATTATTATTATTATTATTATTATTATTATTATTATTATTATTATTATTATTATTATTATTATTATTATTATTATTATTATTATTATTATTATTATTATTATTACTATTATTTTTATTATTATTATTATTCGTGAACTATGAAATATTTTTCTTCATATCCCATATCATAACGGATTCATGTAAATCACATGTTTTTTACGACTTGGTATTTGGAACATTAATTGAAAGACATATACTTTACTATTATCAATTTTTAAATTAATTTTTTAAAAAGGAGACTGATAATTTAAATTAATTGTGAATTAATTATGGTAATTATATTGAAATAAATCATTTTGATTCTATACTTATTTAACTGAAAATATTTATTTTCAGTTTATAAAGATGAAAGATAATTTTTTTAATATGATTTTATCTCTGTAAAAATAATTATTGCTAATTGCTTATCTCTAAATAATTATCTCTAAAAATAATTAATTATCTAAAATATATCTTTAAATATAATCATTAAAAATAACTATCCCTGAATAATTATCTCTAAAGATAAATATCTAAAAAATATTTCTTCAAAAATAATTCTTTTAATAAAAATCTCAGAAAGTAATTATTTAAAAATTATCTCTAATTATCTATTATTATTTATCTCTTCCATAGGTTTGGCGAGCTACAAGCGACTACACTCTTCGGGACTACACAGGGGAATATACACTCCAACTCGTTCCATGTACGGTTTTCCCATCCCAAGCCTATGAGTACACTCGACCACCAAATTGCGTCCCACAATGGCCAACAAATTTTACTCTTCCTCTATCCATGCAACAAATTCAACAACCAGTTCCTCTTATATATTCTCTAAATACAAAATTTCAATTATTTAATTCCCTGCAAGATTTCCTTGTTGACCCAAGGAGTGAGGATAATATTGAGGTAAATAATGCTAGTCAAGACCTGATTTTTTTATATTTTTTTTTTTACAGTTATCACCACCACCGCTCACTGGCAAAGCCCTATTCAAGGAGGGGGTGTTAAAATCAACAAAACCTCAACTAACGCAAATTACGCAGATGAGCACAGACGCGGGCTTTAAAGTGAGGGAGATTAAATTGAATAGGAAACACAGAAGATGGAAGAGAATTCTACAGAACAGAGGTGGCAGGAAAGAAGGAGGCACCGCAGCGAACTGGTCTGGAGTTGCTAATATCAACATAAAACTCATGTGCCGACACAGCACCCCTTATGATACGAGGGCGTCTTAAAGGTGGTGGCACGCGAGTGGAAAGTTCCCTCGAGCACTTGCCGCTACGGTACCTATAGAAAAGAGATAAAGCACCAACATCGCGCCGCAAAGATAGAGGGTCAAGTGAACTAGAAAGAAGAGGACAGTTTATAAGTCTTTTTGCCTTGACTCGACCCTATCCAAAAAGCCGGGTGAAACCTGAGCCCCCAGATATGAGAGCATCACTCTATCCAAGGGTGGATGAGGCCCTTGTATAACTGAAGTAACTGAAGGAGGAAAGTCTCAGTCTAAACAGAACTCCCAGTTTCTTTGAGGCCGCCTTAGCAACCATTGTGATGTGAGGTTTCCAAGACATTTTTTTGTTTATGTTAATTCCAAGGATGTTCATATTGTCAACAGGAGAGACCAGAGAACCGTCGAAAGAGATAGGAAAGTTAGAAGGTGTCTTAGAGAGGGAGATTTGAAGAAGTTGAGTTTTTAAAGAATTGAATTTCACAAGGTTCAGACGACCCCACCCGGA
>JABUQX010124581.1:5000-12500 GCA_015478945.1 Trachelipus rathkii | reverse complement strand
TATATATATATATTTATATATATATATTTATATATATATATATATAAATATAAATATATATATATATATATATATATATATATATATATATATATATATATATATATATATATATATATATATATATATTTATATATATATATATATATATATATATATATATATATATATATATACGGATATCCATGTATATATATATATATATATATATATATATATATATATTACTTAGTGCCTTAAGTGTTTAGTGAATTAATTGTATTCAATTTTAATTTTTTTTTTAATTTATATATTTTATAAAAGATGTAACAAAGTCTACGAGGCATTATTATTATTATTATTATTATTATTATTATTATTATTATTATTATTATTATTATTATTATTATTATTATTATTATTATTATTATTATTATTATTATTATTATTATTATTATTATTATTATTATTATTAATTGGTAGTGCTAGTTTCCTGCATAGTAAATAGTCAGAAAGAGTAGTATATTTTTTTTAGAATTACTTTACCTTTTGTAGAAAATGAAATCGTTTTCTTAGTCTAAATCGGAATTTTCTCTGCTTAAATTAAGTCTGAGTAAGCAAATTACTATTGAGTATCTCAAGAAAGGTTTTGTTATTTAGAGAGAGAGAGAGAGAGAGAGAGAGAGAGAGAGAGAGAGAGAGAGAGAGAGAGAGAGAGAGAGAAGAGAGAGAGAAAGAAGAAGAAAGAGAGAGAGAGAGAGAGAGAGAGTGCTTCAATTAGAATAGAGCTTCTTTGGAATGAGAATCTTTACAATTAGAAAAGAGAGAGAGAGAGAGAGAGAGAGAGAGAGAGAGAGAGAGAGAGAGAGAGAGAGAGAGAGAGAGAGAGAGAGAGTCTATAAAGTCATAACTGTGAAATTGTATTGTGGAAATACAAGAAAAAAATTGTATTATATTGTATTGTATCATATTAAAAATTTTAGCATTCAATGCGGTTACCTTTTATATAACTATAATATTACATCTTTAATCTAGCCATAAGCTTGTTAGAATTTTGTGAATGAAATATATTTTGGTATTTTATATAGTAATAATATCTAAATAATATCAATTTATTGCTATTTATATATATTTTATTTTTTAAACCATACTCCAAACATTTCGGAATCTCAGTTGTCAACGATCCAAAAAAAATGTGTCTACCTCTTCTGTAATATTTTGTCCATATTGGTAGATAACCTACCACTTCATTTGCAGCATGAATTATATGTTATATTATCATCTACCAGTAGATAGAGTAGATAGAATAACTATTTTTATTATGGCTTTTTTTTTGTCAATCAGGCATTATAACAACGATAATTCTGCATAATGATATTAGCACTTTGATGCATCATCATCATCATCATCATCATCATCATCATCATCATCATCATCATCATCCATCATCTCATCAACTATCAATAGTCATCGTCATCATCATCATCATCATCTGTCATCATCATCGTGTTGATCGTCGTAGTATCATCCATCATCATCATCATCACATCATTATTATTGTTTTTATTATTATTATTATTATTATTATTATTATTATTATTATTATTATTATTATTATTATTATTATTATTATTATTATTATTATTATCATTATCATTATCATTATCATTATCATTATCATTATCATTATCACATTTATCATTGTACATCATTATTTTTATTATTATTATTATTATTATTATTATTATTATTATTATTATTATTATTATGTTTATTGTTATTATTATTAAAGAATGCACCTTTTTTAACTCTGCCACTATCTATTCTCTATTAGTTTGTAATTTTTTTAAAGAAAATTAAAATCACTTAATATATAATTTTTTCATTTCAATTCCCGAATGTGTGTATTATTATTTTGATTATGATTTTTATTATTATTATTATTATTATTATTATTATTATTATTATTATTATTAATAACTTAACTTATTACCAAGGGTGGTCTAATGCAGATTTCTCTACTAGACCTCCGTTGCTTGGTTCTCCTTTACAACTATGTGAGTATTGTAAGCTTTCCCCATCTCAAAAGCACTTTTCCCTCTCTCCAACAAATGTTTCAACAGGTTGAGAATTCTCTCCTTCAGTTTCCTCTCTCCTACTCCATCACCAATTCTGACCACCACTCCATCTTCTCAGGCACTTGCCCCTTTTTGTCTTTTATAGCTTCCTCCTTATTCTTTCATTGCGTCTCTTCTTCCACTCCTCCTCTCCTCCTCCACTTCTCATCCACCACCACTTCCACCTTGACTGCATAATTTCATAAGTAAGCCTATACTGGGACAGCCTATGAAATGTGGGTAAGGCTTTAAAGATGAATTAGGTTTAATATCTCAATAATTTACTCTTTAGAAATGGAAGCAAAATATTCTGAAGAAAAAGATTTCTCCGATTAGAATGATTGAAGTAAAATTATTAATGAAATTTAGCTCTACGATGTGGAGACGGAGGAAAAAGAAGGTATAAGAAGGTTCAGCTCAGTTCAGCGAATTTGTTTTCGAAAGTAATCAAAAATTTCTTTCTGTGGAATAGAAATTTCGTTTAGAAAGAACTGCGCTATGGATGCGAAGTTTATTAGAAATTGTGAAGGAATTAACTACAAGAAGAGCTTGCGAAAAGGTTGGGTTGCGAAGTTAGGGTGTCGCAAGTCCATATTAAGAAGGTTCTGAAATGAGCACGAACATGACAAAACTGTCAGTGGAGACAATTCAGGCTCAGATTGAGACCAAATTTCAAAATACGGAGTAAGTGATTTATGAGGAATTATGAATGTTAATCAACTCATCTTAATGAATACGATTTTCCTCCGAGAATAAATTATAATTTTCATCAGCAAAGAAGATGTAAAAAAATAAATTGTGGAGAATGTGAGATTGACCTACCAGACAGTTTGAAGATGAAACACGCCTCTCCTGAAAAAGAATGATAAATGTAGAAATGATTGTTGGGTATTTTGATTTTGAGAAGTTGGTGGATAATATAGAAAAAGAACGCTTTGGAGTACCATATATAGGATTTGACTATTCACGAAAATACAGTTTTACGAAAAAAACTCTCATTTAAGACACAGTTGTCAACGTAGGAATGTCAAGAAGAAATATAAACTTTACACAAGACTTAAGAGTTAAAATTTGTTCCTTTAAGGAGCAGGATATGGAATAACACAAGAATTGTCTATATAGGCAATGAACGCTTTTCCGTTTGGATGCAGCAAAGAAAACATTTAAAAATTCGAGAAACTTTATTACCAGAAATGGTCCCGTACCAATTTTAGCCAGTTTCTGTGATTAGTGTGGTGGTTTTACATAAAGCATTTAAGTTCAGTCTTCAATATTTATAGGACAATAAGCAAAATCCTAATTTTCTGAAATTTTGGTCACACATTTCAGTATTAAAATAACGAAGGAATTCTTTATTTTCTATTTTTTAACAGGTAAGGACGAGGCATGATTAGGTATATCACAAGGTAATCTCTTTAAGTAAAAATAAGAGAAAATTAGGTGTATTGCCTATAGAAATATTTTAGATAAATTTCGAGCGATCTGGAAAAAGTTATCTCTGATTGCCATGTTTCACAGAAACCCTAATGTCAGAAGATATTTCTCAATACGCTTATATCCCTCTTTATGAGAGAATTGCTGTGGAATGCCGTATTGGGAATAAGTAACATTCCTAATGTCCACATACGACACATTTCTTTAAATAATTCAGACTTAGAATTTATCGGCATTGTCGAAACTAAAATTCATGAGCTGATTGATTTACCAATATTATATTTAATAAAGAAGTTCATTACACTCTTTACATCTCGAGAAACAAGACAAAGGATTCCTTTATACCTAATAAGACAGGTCCTTAAATACGAGAATGAAAAGGCTCTAGTGACTGTGCATTTGGACCAAGGACCTATAGTAAATAAATGAAATCAAAGAAAGAAGGAAAAGAAGAGGGTAAAATTTATTTTTACAGAATAAGGTTTTTACTTTTTAACTGATGCAAGATACATGTTCTTTGTTGAAGTTTTCAACATGACTTGTGAGTTTCAGGAATATGTATTTTTTCCCAAATCCTTTTTTTCTTTTTTTCACCTGCTCCCAGGATGTCCAGTCCTTAGCAAAGAAACATGGTGAAGACTGGTAGTTGTTTTTATATTAGAGAATCAGGGACTTGGAGAAAATACCTGTAATATGTAGTTGCATAGTATAACAAACCATTAATGATAAGATGGGTAGCACATAAGAAGAATCCTGTGATTCAATACATTTTGTGAGGTGTGCTAATCTAGGACAATTTTTCTGTTCTCTCTATATAATTTCCCTTGTCAGGACTTGTATATCTTTAGAAAAGTTAAAGTGTTTACGAAATAGATTGTCAGGAAGAAAAATGACTAGAAAGATAATTGGGAATTAATAAGTTTCTTCCTGCCTGTACTCTAAATGTTGGCTGAGAATTTTGAATCATCAGATTCCACCTCTCCATTCTGTTGGAGAGTTGCTTAGTAAGTTTAAACATAGCAATGAGAGGTTTGTGATCTACCACAATTTTCAGTTGATGCTCAGAAATGATGGTCCTATATTTAGAAAGTGTGTGAACAACTGAGAGTGCTTTCCTTTCAGATACAGAATATATATATATATATATATATATATATATATATATATATATATATATATATATATATATATATATATATATATATATATATATATATATATATATATATATTATATATATATATATATAAATAAATATATATATATATATATATATATATATATATATATATATATATATATATATATATATATATATATATATATATATATAATATATATATATATATATATATATATATATACGGTATATATATATATATATATATATATATATATATATATATATATATATAATATATATATGCGTGAATATCTTTATCCATATATTGATATATATATATATATATATATATATATATATATATATATTATGGAAATTTAGAAGTAAAATCTAATGGTTTCTCGTTACTATTTTCATCTAGTTGGGAGAGAATAACCTCGACCCAAAATCACTTGCATCCGATGATAGCATAAACGGTTTTAAATGGTTGGGGAAAAGCTATGAGTGGTTTAAAAAAGTTTTATAGGAAACTTGTTTCTCTAAACCCTATAAAAAATCTGTATTTTTTCTCAATAAAGAAGTGAGAGGTAGCGTTAGATCACTATAATTTGATCTGGAGGTAGGTGTTGTTCAGAAATCATTAATCCTAGGAAAGTGATGGACGATTTTAAAAACTCGCACTTTCCTAATTTATAATAACCTTTTTCAGATTAACATAATAATCAAAAATATCCTTTCTCTGTATAAATTACATCATCAATGAACAACAAACAAGACAGTGAGTATAACTTCCATGACTCTTGAGAATAGTTTAAGGGCGTTAGATAGCCATTGGAGAATGCAATCGATTGATAATGACTCCTTATATGGGCAGTTAGTCTTATCCACGACAATGTTAGTGAAGCCTCTCAAAAGGTCTATCGTAGAGAAAATTTTGTAGATTCTCAGAAGACTCAAGCTCTCCCATATGTTTGGAAGATGGAATTTATCCTTCTGGCCTTCTGGATATATTTGTTGACCTGGCGGAAATCTACTACGATACTCAATTGGCAATTTTTCTTAGGTATCACCAAAAGAGGGTTTGAGATGGAGATTTCTATTATTCGATGTATTTCTTATCTAAACAATTTTGTATTTATTTACCTTTGTCTTGGGGGTGCTTATGAGGAAGAATGTAAGGTCTACTATATATGAGCCATGTAGCATCATCTAAAAGAGTTACAGAGAATTAGGTTACGTGGTTACTCCGAGAGGATTATTAGATAAACAAATTACCTCACGATATTTAATAGGAAAGTTCAAATTTTTTTCCTAATTGTTCAGAATTTCTCAAAACACAAAAATTATATATTATCATGATATACAGACTTTATTTAAAAATCAGATGATAACCTTAAAAGAAGTTACAACTCAAGGAGATTCTACATTAAAATAATAAATGGAACGCTTTCTTCTGAGAATGGGTGATGTAGTAGTAAGGACTATGTAAACATATAAGTAAATAGGATTACTTCTGATATACTTTTCTTATAAAAAAATATTGCTATTTCTGCAAATAGTAAGATAATTACCCAAAATTTGTTGACCAGTGTAATTGGAATCCTTTTTGTTATCAGTTACCGAAACAAAGTTATTGAGGGAAGTTTTCAATAGAGACTATTTTGCAGCTCAAAATCTAAAAATTAAAATTTATTAAAATTTTTTTTAATTAAAATTAAAAAATTAAAAAGATTAAAATTTTCTAATAATGTTCTAATAATGATGTTCAAATGTTCAAGCTATCCTGTGAATTTGAACAACACCTCAACCAACCATTAGATTTTTGGATAAATGTGAGCTTTCGATTTTTGCCACAATATTTCCCAAATTCAGTTTTTTAGTCTGAAATTTGGTGTCACTGTTACTACTATAAGTAGTGTTAGGAATATGAGTATTGTCTGTGGTTGTGGTATTGTTTTCTTGTATTAAGACTCAATATACGAGATATTGACTATGTTAAAGATTTTCTGCTTTTTTTTATATAAAATAACCAAATGAAATTAAATTAAATTCATCATTGTGGTCTAAATATGTGTTAACAGATTAAAAATTTATGGTAAAAAATCGGTACCTACAGGTAGCTAGTCCGAGAATGAGCATAAATTATATTCAAGACACAAAATGTTATGTCAAAGGGAATATTTTCTAATAGAAGAGCTAAAACTACGTTACTATATGCCGGTATCTTGTCGTCCGAGATAGATTTGAGGGTAAGATTCCATTTTCTAAAGGAATGGATGATAATTTAGAAAGCTGAATATAATGATCATTTTAAAATACACTGCTACCACTATCAATAAATGCTGTGGTAGAAAATAGGAAAGCATAATTTTTTGGAAGGGTAACAGGAAAATCTATTTGATGATTTACATCTTCTGGAAGAATATTTGCTATGGAGGATTGAAGAGATATAGGCATACTTGTCTTTTGTTGTGTATTACAAGAATTACAATTAACTTGCATCCACTCAAATTGTTGAAAATACTCTTCTGATGAGGTCAGGAGTGTAATTTCAATTTCAGATTTATCAGAACCTCTATAAAAAAAAAAAAAAAAAAAAAGGAATTTTCTTTTTCTTTTTGTGATTTAATGTCTTCGATATGCTCTGAACAGGATGACATTAATGTTGAAAAAGAATGATTATATACTATAAAATTCTATTGTTGTTTTTATGGAGGGACGGAAGAATAATCTGTTCAGGATTCTCAGGAGAAGAATATGAATCATATTCCTATGATTTCTTTGTATCTTTATAATCTGAAGATGATTCTATGTCCTTTGAAATAAAATCATCCATTACCTAACTGA
>JABUQX010124580.1:0-11309 GCA_015478945.1 Trachelipus rathkii | reverse complement strand
TTTTGATAGTTGGCGCAAAGTCTCGATTTATAAACTTCCTTCTTTTGGTATCTTCTCATTCTTTATCTTTTGTTCTACAGCAGCTATTGTAGATGGTCCCCATTTATCCATTAAATTTACCAACCATGGTTGTTCCTCAGCGTTCCGTTCTATCCACATTTTTTTCTACTTTCCATTAATGACCTATCATATCACCGCCTACCCACAATTATGTCAAGGAGTTAACCTTCCATTACTACTTTCATTTTGAAAAAGGTCTCAACCACCTGCAAATGACTAAATTTATTTATATTTCAACTAGAAAATCTTTGACACGTTTACATCTCATCGAAAGCTTAATTAAAATGTTCGTCTATTCCTTGTGTTTTTAAATTTTCTTTAATGAATAAATAATTTATAGTATCATTGGTGTGCAATTTTATGCACGTGTAATAGACATTTTGATCCGTGAGGGCATAGGTAAATCACCTACTGGTGAATATTAGGGCTACCGGCAATATTGGGATCCTTGTATGTGCTGTCTAGTTTTTTCATCCAATGAGGTGTTGGCACGTAGTAGTTTTTTTCTATGACGAAATTAATATTTGTTTTCAGGTAAGTGAGAGTTGGTTAGGATTTGGTGTAATATATATAAAACAATATATACTATATATAATTTTAATACTAATATATAATTATACGTTGTTATGTACATCTATATCTATTGGGTAACAAATGATTACAAGATGTCACCATGAAACTATTTTAAGTTCTTTCTTACATAATGGATATAATGCCTTATATGTTTCCTCCGTAAAATTTTAGATTTCCCATACATACTTTACCGTCTGCCCGCGCCTTGGATGGTTTTACCTTGGTGCAGGTGGTTGCAGCCTGTACATAAACGCAGTTTCTCATATAACTAGTAGTCCCATAAATGTTCAATATTTTGGGTATTTTTAACGGGTCTGTAATGTAAAGAAATCAGAAAATTATTCATTTATTCTTAATTTATACAACTCGGAGTCGTTATAAAGTATTCGCTTAACTCAATCTCTGGCTCACTTCATTTGGTTGAGTAGTATTGGTATTTATATAGCTTATATTTGGTCATGCATTATAACGACTAATAGCTACACTAGTTTAGATAATGAGTAGGGCGTATAGCCGAAATTTATATATATATACTCAGGTGGTTACAATGGTGATTTGTGCACGAATGAATCATAGGCGGATGAGTTATTTATATGGTAGAATCGCAATAATACTAGGTAGCATGCCACTTGTACGACCCGTTAAAATGAAATTTCTCCTTCCCAGACATTGAGAGATTCCACTCCAAATGGACAGTGTGACTACCTAACATCATATTATTTATATACTTTTGCGCTCGCACTTATCTCATTGCAGGCTCATCTCTTATTCGTCTGATAGGATTCTACTAGTAATAGTCACGATTATGTGAAGGTGTATATAGACAAATACTTACTTTGAATCCTATCACCTCATTAGAAAACCATAGTTACATATTTTATTACCTTACCAATATACACTACGTGAGACGTATCCTAATATTTGATAGGTGTATTTGCTCATATACAGTAGTTAAATAATGCTAGTCGGTCATATATATCCCTGTACGATTTGACAATACATCATAAAGTAGTATGTTGAGCTATAGTAACTATATTCGTAGTACGAGTACCTTTTACGTGCACGAGATTAAGTTTACCGCTCACTAGAGGCGTACGTAATAAATATAAATTGTAAATGTGAGGAATATGACCAAACATCCAAAATAGAGATGTGCCGATATACAAAAGCCAAGGATTCTAATGAATTTATTGATATAGGTAAGTAAGGTATTGCTAATTTAGGATATGGTGTCAGATCTAATAATGATTAGTGTGTGCTTTCTTTCAGAATAAGACCGTATACTATGACACCTGTACAGAAACATCTTATGTTCATTATTTCAATGCCTAGTCGTTGCTCGTTTAAGGCTAACTGTCACCGGCGCTAAGAATATTTTGACATGCTTCACCTAGGTTTTCTTGCCTTGGTGTATATACGTAGTTATACATTATCTACGATATTTTTGGAAATAAATTTATAAATGAGGTCTGTCGCACGATCATCGTTTCTTAACTTCTTAGGAAGTTTGTTTTGCGTGAGGAACATAAAATTATTATATATACCTAGGTTCGATAAGTACTATAGGGTAGTAGTTTCACGGTACCCTAAATTCATCTATTCGGTAGCGTAGTAGGTTGTGTTCTCTTTTGTGAGACGACTATCAAAGTGCTTCATATTTTATATAGATTTGGCTGTCGCTTTACCTTTTCCATTATTGTTGGTATAGTGTGCGGAGGATTTGATAAATTTGATGCAATACCTGAATGGACAATGCGCATCCGCGCTGCACACTCCCAGATTTTCCCCTGCAACAATTCGGACCTAATATCTCTGGAAATAGGCCGTATTCCTCGCTTGTCACATATTTCCACACTACTCTTCTTATTCATCTCACAAGTTGGGAACCGGACTTGGTTTTGTCTGATGAGCGCATGCGGATGTCGACTAATCACTTAATATATATTTAGCTATATCTGCTTAAAATTTTCGGCATTATCAGCACATCTTTAACTACCGCCAAGTATGTTTTTATTTATTTGGGCAATGAAAAATACGCGGTTTATAAGTACGGGTTTAGGCCTTAATAATATATCTGGGGTTTCTTAATAATATAATGTAACTCAGTTTAATCGGTGAGTTCAATCATATATGTAAGTTCAGTAGGGTTTACTATTAATTTTTTTTGACTTCTATGTTACTAATATATAATATATACTACTATATATATTAGCTATATATATATATCACTTATCTTTTGTCAAAGTTTTTCTTCAAATACTTTAATAAGTAACTGTTTTTTTTTTTTTTTTAATTTTATCTTGGAGACTTATTTATAATAGGGAAAAAACGGCCAGTATGCTCTTGTTTTTATAAATTTATAAAGTAAAACTTCCAATAAATAATAAATGTCATGTTGCTTATTGTTGTTTTCGTCATACTATGATACGGGACAATTATTTAGTTCCTTCTACAGCTGGTCTCATTTACGGATGAGAAGCGTGTTGCTGGTTGTTTCTTTTTGGGCGAGTATATGGAAGTAAAAACTTTTTCTACTTTTTTTTGAAGACATAATTTACCTCATATAATAGAAATTTTGACTAATAAAATATTATGATTCTTTATACAAAGTTAAGAGTCTTTATAATATTTGTTTTAAAGCCACTTTCTGTGGGTGGAGGTTGGGCGAGAGTGAAGTGGTGGGAAATGCAATTAGCACGAGTTGAGGTAATACTTATGGTACACCGCATCCTGCAAAACTTTCAACTCATGTTGGAAAGTATTGTACATGCTCATTTACTATAGACTGTATAGTATATTTAATATTATATATATTTATATAATATATTATATATATATTAATATACTATAAGTCTATTTATATGAGATGTATATATTATCCATATCTATTACCTATAATATATTTCCAACTTATAATCATTAAATTCCATTCTTCAACCTATTTATACTTTACTGTATGTAAAAAGGTACCAGGTTATTAAGTTTTAAATGACTCAATTATTTCTATATATTGAATTTACACCTATATTTACTATTATTGCTCATAATTACGGAGGAGAAGAGTAAATAAGAAAGAATGAAATGTAAAACCAAAGAAGCATAAATATAAAAGAGGGAGAGGGTACATATGTAGGTGACTGACTTCCACGCATGGCCACACATCACTCGGCGATAGGATAGAAACATGGAGACGATGGACGCACGGAGCGGATGCAGCAGGCGACGGATTAGGTGAAAGGAATGGTGTAATGCGCAACTGACGGACACCGAGGAGCGATAGAGGAGAGGCACGCGCATGGCAGGCAAGATGGGAGAGAGGCCAGCATACCGCATTAGGAAGAGGAACACGCGAGATGGAGTCGAAAAAAGGAAGATTCGGAACATGCGGATCAGATACACATATAAAAACAGAGTGTGTAATGATATATTTCTATATAGGTACATAAAGAGAAATAGCAGTAAATGTAGAAAGGGTAATAGTAATAATAGGGGTAAGGAAATACGGAGAATTAGAGATTGGAGTGTAGAGGATTTTGTAGTGATAGATTTGTGTAGGAGAGAGAGTAGAAGTTATTATAATATGTAATATTAATTTATTATTATAATAATTATTTATATAAAATACGCTATATATATATATAGAATGAGTGAGAAATATAATAACTATTTTATAATAACCATAATCCATACTTTAGAGAGGTTCAAATACCCTTGGTAATATCTATGTGAGTAACAATTTCATTATTAGAAATAGTAGTAAGAAAATTATAACTCACTGAATAACATATTACTTTTATTGAGAGATAAATAAGGATCCATTAACTATTTATTTATTATATATTTTGCATCAATTTTGGGTTTTCTTACCTTTTATTTTTCATTTAAATTAAATCAAACTTTGTATATCAAGGGTCAGTTAAATCATATAAAGTTTCTCATATATGTTTCAATTATTCTATATTATGAATTTAAAAACAAAATATTTATTAATTTATTAATATATAAATGTTATATATGTTCTATAGCACTATTTCTAATTTGGTTATATATATATTAATTAATATAATGATTATTAGTATATATATATAATATATAATTATTATATATTAATATATATTTATTATTAATATCTAATAATATTTATATATAATATATTTATATTATATTTATATGAGATATATATATTATATATATATATATAGTAATAAATATAATTTAATCATATAGTAATATAAATTTATTAATTATATTATTATATACATTAAATGTTTAATTTATATCTATTTTGTTATTTATATTTAATTAATTATAATATCAGATTTTTATATATTTTATATTAATATTTATATATATATATATCTTAATATTATATATATATATTTATAGTATATTATTTTATATTATGCTAGGTATTTATTTATATAATATATTTATATATTGAAAAGACGTCTTTGCTCCCAAATTAAATAATAAATTGCGAACTTGCAAAACTATTTTAATATTCACCTTATTATTCCCTTTCTAAGCATATATAGATATATATATTATGATATATACAATTATATTTAATTAATATATATATTATTATATATATTTATATATATATATATATATATTGTATATTATATATTCCTCATTAATTATTATATATTCACTATTCTAATATATATTTATAATATATACATTATTTATCAAATGTTTAGTATAATTCGTCTATCTTTCTTTTTATAAACTCTCTATTCTATTATTTATTAATATGATTATTCTATATTTAATAATATACTTATTATATATATAACTTATACTATATTTTTAATATAATATATATATATTATATATAATACTATATATATAGAATTATATATAATATATATATATATAATATATAATATATATATATATAGTATATTTATATTAAATTATTTAATATATATATATATATATTTAATATTATATTATATATATATATATTATATTATATCTTAATAACTATATTAACAACATGCATACAGATTAATATCTTGTCCATTTTGTTTTATATATATATAATTATATAGTTTAAATATTTATATATATATACTATTATATAATAAATATATAAGTATTTCTCATTTTATTAAATTTAATTACTTTTATCCTTAAGTGTTCAGAGTTTTTATTAGGGTATTGCATCGCGATCTACTAGATACTGAGCCTCAACTTGTAACTTCATATTTTAGCTTAAATCATTGGATTAAACTAATAATATATATATCTTATCGTTATATATTTAACAACTTTTATTAGATTACTATAATTTCCTTGCATTATTATATACATCAATTAATTTATACAATTTTTGATTACAATATATCCTTTTATCGTAATCACAGAAATAAATTCTTTAAATATTACCTAAATCACTATTAAATAATATACGGCTTTAATATGTATTTAAAATCGGTATTAATTTATTCATATAAGGGAAAGAGCATTTTAAACGCAAGCTTCTGGTGTTTAGTTATAACCACATGTCTTGTATAATTATTGTATGAAGGTTACCGAGTGTTACACAACATTCGGAAAAACTAATGAAAACTTAATTTTATGAACTACAAAATAATTTAATAGAATCATAAACATTTTTGTTAGAGACATAATAATTAATTTATATTTTCTGAAACAGATCTGATTTATAATTGCGGAGATATATAACATTATTATTTAAATGAAACTAACCATGAAGCTAACAACACTATTAAACTTGACAATTTTGCACTATATGCAGACTGCGTTGTTACAATGCTTTAAATACCACGTAAGTGTTAAGGATTTCACAGGCAGAGCTCAATTTACGAACAAAACACAGATCTTGTTATTATTAACTAAGACGTTGACCGTGTACTCTCATATAAATTATCTCTACCTGCAGGCACGAAAGTATTCCGACTCACCGTATTACACTCATGTACCACTCCTAACCTCTCTTGATAAGGATTTATGATTCATTTTTTCAATTCACAACAGGTAGCCAGCTGCAAGCTCCTGGCTTAATTACAATGCCTTCCTACTTGTGATATAGCTGGCCCCCCACGCCTTCCTACTTGGGTTCCCGGAGAGGCAACTTAACCGGACCTCTTTATCCAATCAAATTTTATGTTACTTTCGGGATCGCTTGGGCGTAAGGAGATCTTAGGCTAAAAGATTATTAAACAAAATTACTCAACTATGGATAAAATTTCGTACAAGGTGTGGAAATAGGCACAAAAACTTGCTAAAACGGTAAAATATTTTGTGCATTATTAACAAGAGTCAAAGAACTCAAATGGGTAATATTGATCATTTCTAAATATACTTTCTCGTATGCCCAGTAGAAACTAATGTTCGACGATCTTCACGAATAACTATTCATTTCATAGAACTACCCATTTGTCTATAAGTACACTCTTGTCTGTGCTCTTATCGATGATTTAATGCTTCTTCGGCAAGATTAGGTGCTTTGGTTTAGCGACAGCGACTAAAGGGTTATAAAGTGGTATTATGGATTAGTGCA
Organism: Trachelipus rathkii; assembly: GCA_015478945.1. Classification (NCBI taxonomy): domain Eukaryota; kingdom Metazoa; phylum Arthropoda; class Malacostraca; order Isopoda; family Trachelipodidae; genus Trachelipus; species Trachelipus rathkii. The sequence goes on along the minus strand of JABUQX010124580.1, from coordinate 4,144 downwards.
TAATAAAAAAACCATTCGTTTTGTTTTAAACTTATTAATTAACTTATAAATATATTTTAGTTTATTTTAATGTAACAATTTTGCTGTAAATGTAGATGAAATATTGAATAAAAGATGGGTACATTAAAATATTTCAAATTAATATTGGTAACGTTTGGTAGTTTACTATTTTTAAAACCTCAAAATTTTTATATCTTCCTCTCAAATTACTATTCCTTACTATGAATTTTTAAGAATATCCAACAAAATGGTATAATTATGTGATGAAAATTATTTAAAGAATTTTTCCTTACTAATATTTTCAAGACGATCATTTTAATTATTAAAGGTGTTTATCCATGTGAATGGAAGGAAGATATAACAAAATTTAACTTATATTTGACACGATTATAACATATAATCAGATTAAATATTAATACTTTTTTTATTTAACAATATTTCTAAATCTTGTAGAGATTCGTGTTTAATGAAGATTTTTACAAATCATGTTCCGAGACTTTCTGATCATAACAATTTTTAAATAAATTTTAATCAATTAATTGGGATAACACACTTAAAGATTATGACATATTATATTTAAGATCGGATATATTATTATCTGATGTGTTTGAAAATTTTAGGACAGCTTGTTTATTAGACCCTGTTCATTATTTTACTTCTCCGGGATTGTATTTGGATACTCTAATAAAAGAAACCAAAATAAAATTAACCAAAATAAAATTAGATGTTAGATTTATTAGAAGATCCGGATATGTTATCAATGATAGAAAATGAGTTAGAGGAGGAATCATTATTATCACGCACAGATACGCTAATGCAAATAATCCATATGTTCGAGAAAGTTACGATAAAACTAAACCAAATAGCTATTTAATCTATTTAGATGCTAATAATTTATAAGGTTGGATAATGTCTCAGTGTTTACTTACCGGAAATTTTAAATTGAAGAAGAATGTAGATAATATAGATGATTTTTAGGATTTCAATGACGAATTTAGAAAGGGATATATATTAAAAGTAGATTGTGACGTTTAGCAAAGGGATATAATCTTACACATTAGTTATGGACCAAAGTTAATAGATGCCCATTTTTAGGATTTCAATGACGAATTTAGAAAGGGATATATATTAAAAGTAGATTTAGAATATCCGAAAGAATTACACGATCTGCAGAATGATTACCACTTAACATCAGAAAATTTAGAGTTAGATAAAGTTTCAAAATTATTCCCAAATTTAAATAGTAAATAAAAATAAATCATACGTTATAGAAATTTCAAACAATGTCTAAATTTAGGATTAAAAGTAACGAAAGTGCGTAGAGTATTAAAATTTAATCAGAGGGATTGGATGAAATCATATAATGAACAAACTACGAAAAAACGAAAAGAAACCAAAAATGAATTTGAGAAAGATTTCTATAAATTAATTAAATTAATGAGTAACTCGGTGTTTGGAAAAACGATGGAAAATATTAGAAATGGAGTGGATGTACGTACAGTAAGTTAAAAATGAAGAAGAAGCTCAAATATTAGTAGATAAGCCTAACTTTAAATCATTTAAAATATTCTCAGAAAATTTAATAGCGTGCCATAGGAAGCCAACTAAAGTTAAGATTTGATAAACCTATTTATGTAGTCATGTCTATTGTGTAGAAAAGTAAAACTCTTATGTATGATTTTCACTATAATTATATAAAAAATAAATATAAAAAACCCTAAGCTACTGTTTACAGATACAGATTCATTCTGTTTTGCAAACATCATATGATATGTATAAGGATATGAAAAGGAATATACAGATGTTTGATACATCTGAATATCGTAAAGACAATAAACTTTACTCATAAAAAGATAAGAAAATACTAGGCAAAATGAACAGATATAAGACATACGACTGATATCGCATTTATATTTACTAGAAGCGACTATGAAGAGAAAGCTACTGAGAATCTGAATTTGAAGGAAGATGGATATATATTCCCACGAGAAGAAATAGTATATTTTTATTACTCATGTAAGTGCTCAGACTATTTTATACTATTAATGTACTTTGTTAGAATAGCAAAATTATATGTCTTTAAAACAAATGAAAATTATGTATATATCAAACAGATGAATAAAATAGCGATAAATGGAAAAATATAAAGCTAATCTAACAGATACATGCTAGTCTGTTTAGAAGCAGTGAACAAGATACGCTAATACTAACCATTAAAATAGTATATTCAAAACTATATCTATCTGTATAAAAATATACAATTGAGAGAGCACAATAATTAAGACTGAATTAGCACTCTAAGATTGAAGCTGCTATTCAATGTGAAGAGAGATTGATTACCCACACATCTCGCTCCGCTGTTACACAGACTCATATCTGATATAATATAGTATATATAAACATCAAAAAGAGAGTTTCGCTCTATTTGAGAATAAGTTTTTTATGAGGGGAAACCCGTTTCAGGCCTCCTCTGATATTATTGCTTTGTGCAATAAGTTATATTAAATATCAATATATAATTTATTCATCTATTATTTTTTTTAAAATAACTACTATTGGTAGTGAGTGACTCAATAAAATGTATATATCCATATATAGGTACAACCTCAAATATAAAACCGATTATAATTATTATATATTTATGTATTTAACAAACATTTAAGATTTTTACATCCATCTTCTCACCTACTCTCTCAGGACCTCACAGTTATTTCCCTTACCTCTATTACTACTATATAACTAACTCATAGTACGAACTCCTTCTGTCATCATGCCGCACCAACCTCCCTTCACATTGAGTACATACTGATATCTGTTATATCATTCTATTCATTGTTTACTCTAGTAATGGTAAGAAGCATGTATTAGATCGTACACAATATGAAGGTCTCTATGAGCTCATATTATCAATAAGTAGTCAAATCCTTACTTCATTATTTTTAATTAAAGATAAAATAAATACATATATTATAATAATCATTGACCATTCATTTACATAAATATAGTAAATGAAATATACATTACACTGAGAAAGATAGAATAATAAAGATAAATTATCGAGTTTATCAGCTTGGACCAATCACCAGAGCTTATTGACCTTAAGTATTTTCCATAGTAAGCACTCATAATTGCTTAACAATTCTGAATACTATTGCCTATATCATACATATATATATGTGTGATTGGAAAACAAGTTTATTAAATGACAAATATGCATATACTGAGATATGGTAACTTAATTAACTACGGTTATCGTACATTATATAAAACTTGCTATAATATCAGGATTTAACTTTAAACATATAATTTCTGCACTCACTATTAGAAAAAAAAATAGATATCTTGAACTTAAGCTAACAATAGAGCGTATGTAGGAAGAAACTGTAGCAATTTAAATATAAAAATAGTATCAAGAAAGTTTTTGTTATAAATGATTGTCCTATATTTACAATTTAATAGCATCATACAGAAAACATTGATAACTATGTTATATGTAAATTGTGCTAGCTACGTTACGATATCAGTGGCCCTATGCATAAAAAGGATGAAAGCCGTTTATCTCTAACCAAATTTCCTAAACCTATGATAATAGCATAAATAAACATATAGTTGAAGAAAAACTCTATATTTATAAGGAACTGTGTCTTATACATCTAGATTGATAAATGGGTTCGAGTCTCTTAATAAAGTTGATTACTAGATTGATAAATGGGTTCGTGTCTCTTAATAAAGTTGATTACTAGATTGATAAATGGGTTCGAGTCTCTTAATAAAGTTGATTACTAGATTGATAAATGGGTTCGTGTCTCTTAATCAAGCTTATCACTAGATTGATAAATGGGTTCGAGTTAAAAGTATATCGAGTAGACCACTATCAAATGTTAAATGAGCTCGAGATTTAATTATATCAAGTAGATTGATTACTAAATTGATAAATTGACTCGAGATGAAAGTAAATCAGATTGATCACTGGATTGATAAATGAGTTCTAGATGAAATTAAATAAAGTTGATCACAAGATTGGTAATTTGGTTCGAGATAAATGCATGTCAAGTAGATCACTATTAATTGGTAAATGAGATCGGGATGACCACTTCTACACCAAATTAAAAAATGAACTTAAATTTCTACATAATTGCTACTC
>JABUQX010124578.1:0-29363 GCA_015478945.1 Trachelipus rathkii | reverse complement strand
TATATGATATAATGGAATCACTTAATACCAGGAACTACCGAGACTATATACCACCTCTACTTATTAACTAATAACTGAAATAACTAACTAATAGCTAGCAATTACTACGCTTACCTACTGACAACTACCTGGAAGTGTTCAGATGGACAATATCTTAGGGGATATTTTAGGCTGTGAAAAATTTAATAAATTAAGAAAAAACCGTGGGATATTATTTTGAGTTTTTTGAAGGATTTCATGTAAAATTGGAAAGAGGTAATAATTAAATATAAGATGAATCATCGTTGAGATTGGTAGAGTCTTATGAGTAATGATGGTATAAAAGTGGTGATTGATATGTCGAGTTGGTTCCAAGCTCGGATGATATATATAGACGTGGTCATTAGGTTTGGAAATAATAAACCAGTCTTGAGCAGATATTACTCTCTAGAGATCTGACAAATGATATAGAAGCTGTGACAACTGTTTGACTCAGTGAGTAAATATTGCTGGAAAAGGACGCTAATTGATATTTGACAGATGCCAAATGAAAAGTGAATAATTATAAGTTCATGTGATAAATAGCGGTTAGAGAATAGAGATAATCGTAGTTGTGCGCCTGGTGTTCTCGACCAGCCAAGGGCCTATTCCAACATTCTGTACCGTGAGTCGCTTCTGTGCAGATATGTGAGCTTCGTCTCACGACTTTTTCATTGATAGAGGATTTTTGTGATTCTGATTTAAGAGCGGCGCTACAGAAAGTTCTGTGGACAACTAGTATTCGATTACTGGTGTGTATGTCGTTAGTCTAAGAAACGGACGATAGGGGGTAGTTAAGTTGCGGGCTTTTGGTCGAGGTCCTGCGCTAATGAGTTGCTTGTTGTCAGGAGAAAAGCTATGCATACTCTTCTATCCTACGTACTTCTGTCTTCCCCAATGCAGGTACCGCGATATCTTTACCAGTTGTTCCAGGTTGTCGTGGGAAAGACAGAATGGTGTGGATATGATTCGTGTGCGATCGATGTATTTGCTACTGAGAAACAAATTAAATATTAATGTATTTTCTTTAGTTTCCTGAAATATTATATTGGCGCGAATGGCTATAGGGAACATTTTCATTGTCATGTGCAGATGGCAATAAAACTTTTCCATGTGAAGAGCCTCATTTTAATATTGATGTATTCCCTTAGATCATAAGCTTAAATGTGATATATTTATAGATGTTATATGTGTGGTAACATTTTATACATATATTATCGCAAATAAATATATTTTGATTTTTTTGATTTATTATTAGTGACTACAACAAAGTTTAGTCTATCAGATAATGATCTACCCTATTTGACTATTCTTCTAGTTTTGAATAAATCGTCTCAATAAATATTGTTTTCAGATCACTGTCATATTATTTGCATGTGTTTTCTTTTTTTGTTCTAACACAAAATAGGCCTCTCATATCATATTAATAAATTTCTAATAAAAAAGCTCAAGTTCTGTATCAAGCGTCTTGTGAGCTAACTTACTATGCAATCAACAATTGTGAAGGGCTTTAGTAACTTCTTTTGCGACCTGTGGAGAAAACAAAGTTATTGCCTTGAAGATACGTCCCTTAATTATCAATTCCCAAACGAGTTTATGATAGAGTATATGCTCGTGTGGTGAAATTGATAATATATCAATGTAGAGACGTTAGATTACAATCTTTATTATAGTTTTGCACACTTAGACCCCAATAATGTTATTGGAAGCATAATGAGATATTTTGTATAACCCATTATTTATCGACCTTCCAATAGTAGTTCATGGATAGTATCTACAATTGTTCGGCTATGGCATTACATTTGAGTAAAATACTCTGATGTCATTATAGCACTTGTAAGACGTTTTTAACTTCTTCTATATGAAGTTCATATTGAGATGTGCTGCAAACATTGGTTTATTATTAATTTTAGCAGTTTAAAGTTTTATTTATTCAGTAATTGAATTATTTTAGCTTTTAATTTTTTGTTTTTGTTTGTTACTATTCTAGCTTCTAGTGTAATGCTTCAGCCACGCCGTTATTACTGATTGAGTGTTGTGGACATTCCAGGCAACAAGCACGAACTTATTCACCCTAATTCGATTTTCTAAGCCGAAGCCCATTTATATCGCCTTCCATGTATTTGTGACGAGATGAATATTTTGTATATGATGGGTTATGTCAGTCATTCTGTCAACGTGAATGTTAGGAATTCCTCTTCGTACTCATGGAGTCGATCTTGGATTTTCATAGCCCCTCCAAATACAGCTCATTTATCCTATCGTATAAGAAAATCTGAATATATTCAGGTGAACTGTGCCTATCAAATAACCTAATAATTTATGATATGGAGAGTTGGGGGGGGGGGTTAAGAGTTTGAGGAGGTACGTTGTTTAGAACTTCGAAGCCATTGAACATAAGTCCCTCAAGTTGCCTCGTTTACGATTTTTTCACATTCATTTATATCGTTACTGAGGTGTCACACTAACACACACACGTTGCACTTTGCAATTTGGTCATTTTGTCGATTGCTAAGTCGAGAGAAAGTCATAAATCTTGCATAAGGTGCATTGAAGTCTTACACAGAGTCAGCCAACCAGACATGATATATACTATAATAATATTTATTGGATTACAATAGTTAAATTTTTACTCAAAAGCTGATTACACCAACTATTGCTTAATTATACTTGAAGTTCACAAGTAACTCCGATCATTAGATTACTACCGAGGCTCATTAGTTTATGAAATTAATTTATAGACTACTATGTATAGATCTCATCAGACATTTCAGATACTATTATCCGACCTTATCCACCTTGATCTCTTTACATAAATTATACCTGATATAATGTATATATATTGAGGCTCTACTTGAGGTGTACTATCACTCTGACTACGGACAATTCTCATTGTCCGGAGTTTAACATTGCAATATATCTCCATTAAATAGGGAGCTTCTCTCTCAGTTCATACAGAGCTAATCTCTCCGCATAACGAACAATACTAGGATTTAATCAGGATCATAGAATCATTCGCATAATAGGGTTTATCAATGAATTAAGGTGTTTTACCTAAGGGATATATGTATTAAATTGACAATATTGGAGATGTAAGGAAGATACTATTCAGTATACTATGTAGAGTTTTGATATATATTGTGCTGAAAAAGGTAAGTAATAATTTATTAGATCATTTTAGCGTAAGAATTAAAGAGATAACATTATAGGATTATTGAGAGTGGTAATAGGTTGTAATTGTTAACGAGAAATTTAGTTAGATAGAGTGTGGATGATCATTTGTTATGATCAAATATTTCGGCAATGTTCTTTGAATCCAATATAAAGGCAGTGTCCATTATACACTTATTCTAGTTGAGTTTGTTGGTGAATAATGGTATCTTCAGTGGAAGAATGTTTTAGACAAACTATCCATAAAGAGGCTTGTAAACTATGATCAAACCGTGGACTCAAGAATGTGATACCCTAATGTTGTTTATTTATTAGTATATTATTTGCTACCTTAGTTATTTCAGAGATTAGAAAGCACAGTGATAATTGGATATTAGATAACAGACAGATATTACTCGATCGAGAAACAGTTCATAAGTGGTCCTAGCTTATTTGGTATATTATAGCATTTTCTGATGTTCATATGATAAAATATGGGTATGACTGGGTATTATTGTGTAGTAGACTGTTTACTATTATGGTAGTATGGTGTAGAGCCATAAAACACTGGGAGCCTATGAGGGATCAAACGCCCACATGCTTGATGTATGTAGATGCTAGAGTGTAGGGTATCTGAGGTAGGGTGTATTCTAGCGTGATTGCCCGTTGGTAATATAAGATGACCTTTGTGTGATGTTGAACTGAGTACGATATACAAGCCGATTTCATCCCACTTAAATATTCTCATGTATTGTACATAGGGTTTCCGGTATAATGAGTGATAGTAGGGGTACTGGGTGATCAGTGATGTCTATTGATCTTTCGATTCGTTGCTCATTAGCATACGTTGGAATATTCTACAGTACGTTGCTTGCTGCTCTCCAGTTGCAGGGTCCCGGTTGGCATTTTGGTGGTGGTAACCTATCCAATATCCTGCTGTGGGGAAAAAGAAGGTTATATTTTCATTGATTAGTAATATAGTTATAACTTCAATTATAATTAATTATTCTTTTATGTAGCTTGAGAATTATTGTACGATATAATATGCATATGGCTAGATAGGGACAGTAGTTTTCATTTGGTTATACTATGAGAAGAAATAATGTTCACCTGAGAGAGGCCACTACTATGCTTTTTGATGTATTTCGTAATATTTATATAATAAATTATATGTTAATAATGTGTAGATTGTTGTGTAAAATATAAAACAAAGAATATGATTAATATAAATTATTATATTTATTAGCGTATATATATTAGGTTGATTAGTATTAAATTATTATCTTAGTATACGAATATACTACGTGTTATCTGTATTTAGTTAAAAAGACACTATCAGTAGTGATATATTTTGAATATAATATTATAATATGATTATTAACACCATCACTCTCATCACATGTGTTGTTTAAGTATTAGAATATTTATTAATAATAATATTAAATATAGTAATGTTTCTTATTTGATTGTCAATTAACAGGTGGACCAAATGCAGTAATTATGCTAATATATTTCAATCAATAGCTTGTTCAGAAGATATAATATTTAGTACTCAAATTTTGTTGCTCGAATTCACTGTTATTGCTAACTATTCAGAGCTGTATCAAAAGTAGAATCTTGTTTAGCTATCTTGCTTCTACTTTTAATTTAATTTCAGAGCATAGTTTGTCTCTAGAGTTACATTATTTAATTTTGTTATCACATTTTTTGAGCGGCCATCTCTAAAAAAAATAAAAAAAAGAAATGAACATGATACAAAATTCATGCAAATCGTGAAACATACGTTTCACTCCTATATTATATATTCTATTTTTACGTGGATTTATCCCGGATCACAGATACCGCCTTTGGAACATTTGATAGGATTTGGAATCTGGTATTGAAATTTTAGGATGTTATATATATTAATTAATATATCGAGAGAATGAAATAAGTAGTATTGATTTGCAATAAATTCTAACAAGTGTTTTGTTGTAATTTTGCTTTCCAGTTAATTTTAAATGTGAGAGTGCGATAGAGCGAGTATTCTATTTCTACTTCACTGTACGCGTATTGATAGAAAAAGTCATCCTAGAAATGCAGAATGTCTGGATAACAACCAAAATCTTTTGATTGTGCGAATTTCATCTCACACTATTGGGTCGATGTGCGAGATCATCATAGTCATGACTGAATTACAGATACAATAGTGATGCCAGCAATGGTAAGTTTGCCTTTATCGAGCCTTTGAGTAATGACACAGACAAAATTGTATGGGTGAGTTCATCTTATTGGACGTATTATTTGCATTAAGTCTCTGCTCAGTCTTATACAGCTCTCTATTAAATTTGTGGCTCAATGTCACATTATGAATTGTAATATATATCTACTTTCAAATATTAATAGTATACACATGTATATCAGATAATTTCAAAAGACAATATTTAATTAATATTTTCTATATAATATTAATAATTGTTCTATGTTATCTAACTCACTTGTAATCTGAGGAGAGTGGACAAATCTTCGATTACGATATCAGGGTCACATGAAAAAAATCGCAACCCACACTGTTCTTTGGATCTGGCACTGATATATGCACTCTTTCCTTTAAGCCGTATAATTCCATAGTAAATAGAATATTTTATCCAGATTTGATAATTGGTTATATACAAAGAGGAGAGAGTATTATCTTATTATTCCTACCATATGCCCTACAAAATCCATTTCTAATAATATAAAATATGTTAAGTATATGAGTTGCTCCTATACTTAATCATAACTACAATATACTATGTGAATGAAAAAAGGAGTAGGAGGGGTGGGGAAGTTAGGAGTTAGGAGAGAGGGTATTAAAAAAGGTTTTAGAGGCTAGGTATTCTGTGGTACCTTGTGACGTATGAAGTACTCGTCTAATGTAATATATAATTATCAGACATTTTTAGATTAGCAGATAATATATAGGATTTACATATAGTCCGAAACGCTCAAAGCCTACAGACTTTAAATAGTATTTTAGCATATGCAGTCCCATATTTATTTCCGTTTATAATTTAAGGTTGTATGGTTTATTTTATTCTCTCTCCGTTAATCCTTGCAGCTGCTGTATGAATAGTTTATTGTTCTTAAGAAGGCTTATGAGGTGGTATTGAGTGGCGTGTACGGTGATAGTTAGTAATTAGGGATGAGCGTGTAATCTGAATGAGAGCTATATCTGCGTTTAGAGTGGTAAGTTATGAGTATTATGGTATTAGTAGTATATTATAGAGTATAATTTTGATGTATTATGGTATATATGGTATCTATTAAGTATTATGCGATGATATTTATATGGATATGATATTACAAGGTATAAATATGAGTATGTATAAGTTACTGGTAGACTGGTTACGGTTTAGTTCGGAATAAATGTTAACCCGCCTGGTTTTGTTTACTTGGTTGTGGGTTTGAAAACTAGCCGGCACTCTGTATCTCTCGGATATAATCGAAAGCACACACATACGAACCTAAAATTAACGAAGATTTGTATGCTCGGGCTATTAATGCCTCAATCTAGAGTATATGATTAATAAATAGACGAGGTGTTAATATGATTTGTGAGTTACGTGAAGTATGAGTGTGATATTGTTTTGAATTTATGTAGTATTAATATTTTATAATTCGCGAGAGCCGACAATATTATTAAATAGACTCTGGATTACGTAAGTTTATTATTGTATGATCTTATTAGATTGCTATCACAATAGGTCCATATAATGCTTAGCAATATTAAGATAAACTCTGGTAATAATTTATTAGATTGTTTAATTAGAATATATTAATTAAATATTATATATATATACCCTATCTTTCTATCTTCATCTCCAATGGCTTATAGTATATATAGCTATATAATAATATATATATGGTATTTATATGAATTATTGTCAGTTAAATGTATTTTAAAATTAGGTTTACTCAATTAGGACAAGATCTCAGAATAGCAAAGTTTTGTATACCTTTTGCCAGACAGAACGGAACTATATATAATGAATTAATTTAACTATGGGCGATAACAATCTTTCAACAAGCGCAGTTTCTGATATCACGACAATTGTAATTCCTTCAAATATACGTGACTCCAAGTTCGGGTCGTGTGTGTGATTAATTATTGAAGAGATTAATTATGACTCACTATTTGTACGCAATATTAGAAATTGAAATAAATATGAAGCCAAGTTGTGTTAAAGATCCATGAGCGGAGTATTTTGGTTAAAACTATCCAGAATATATATATATCACGACAATTGAATTGATTGTTCTGTATTCTGTTTTTTCTAATCTTTGGTAGTAGTGGGGTCTTAGGGCCTAAAATATAATTAAAAAAAAATAAAAAAACATTAATTTAAAATTATTACTAACTACCAAAATGCAGAAAATGTATATGATGGGTTCCAATGAAGAGTATAACATCACACATAGATAAGTGGACAAATAAATGTGTGTTATGTGCCGATAAATTCTTATGTGGAACTAAGTATCAATTATTTACTCCTTCATGTGGCACTCTATAACGTTGCCATAAAATATAACATAGCTGCAGTGGATGACTTCATATGAAACACTGTCATAAAGGCTGGAAACATTGGAAATGTACTAGGAAATACTGAGCTGATGTAATATTATATCATTTTTGAATAAGGCGTTTTAGTGTGAATAGTGTAATAAGTATTTAAGGATGAACAAACTACAATAAAATTAGTACAACATTTCAAGAAAACCTTGCTCAGAGGAAGAGTGATGAGCACCCTACAGCGAATAGGAACTTACTATTTGATATATATCTTGTAGTGTCTTTAGATTTGTCAAGTTGTGAAATAGTCTTTGTAAAGTCGATCTTCTAGAAATAGCGGAGTGGCCAGTATATTAGAGAGTAAACTGAGCTATTGAAGGAAATGGTACGATGTAAGGTCGATGTTATCGACATTCATTTTAAGCGGGATAAATTAATTCGGCTCCATAAATGCTATCATTTAAGAAACGTTGGTTAATAAAAAATACGACATGATGTGCATCCACTCAGAATGATATAAATACCAGTCTATAAAACATTGTAGAAGTGTAGCTTGTAAGAAAACGTGTGTGAGACTGGAAACATGATAAAGCAAAGTCGTGTCAGGAATAGTTAGTAGTCATGTATTAAGGAGCTCTTAACGAATAATTAAATGGTTAGTCTACTTTTTATTATCAGATACTATGTATATATTGATATGTATGTAAGTATTGATTACACTCCAAGTAGACTAATCATTTCATTGAAAATCATATTGCTAAAGCGATTAGGAAAACTAATGTAGCCTTGAGAAATATAGCTGAGATCAAAACTGGAAAGTATATAGTTAATATACTCAGAGAAAGTATCTGATGATGACCATCAGTTATATCAGAAAAATGCTTACCTCAAAATTAATAGAAAGCTGATGTAGTAAGTGAGAGACGATCAATAACAGTAGAGAAAATACCTTCACAGTATAAATGTAACATGTAAAATACACAATTAGATCATTGTGAGTAAAATATAATTGAGAGTACTGATATAACGTATTTATAGTAATATTGATTAGAATATTTTTTAGTATATATTAAGTGATCTATGTGAAATACGCATAACATCTTCATTCTAGCAATTAATTGAATAAGTTATAAAGATTCACATTGGAAATTATATCTTGTGAAGTGCATGATGCATATATTATATATAGTATTTGTGAATGGAATGGAATCATCATTAGGTGTTGTTAGAGGTGTGGCAGGGTAAAAGAATCTCATATATTGTATCAGGTATAGGATGGGTATAACTCACACTAATACAGCGATAACCATTATCACATGAAATAGTACTCAGAGAATATGTAGCTGATATCTCTCACTAAACGATTTTATTCAATATAGGTATGTACACATCAATTAAGTCTCTTATATAACCTACACATAAAATTCATTTGAGCTGGTGTAACAGAGAGTTTAATAATGTACGTGAAATTAAGAGAAGTAGTTGTTATCCTGGAAAGTAGTACTGTTTAAGTTCAATGTATGTAAATAGTGTATCTTGCTAAGTCTAGAATGTGTTAGGATAATCTTTTATATTCTAACTTTATAGTTTAAAAGGGGTACGCGAGGTATATATATCGGATGAGTCCATATTTTGATGTAGTATATAATTCACAGCGGTCTTATCCTACACTAATAGGAACTGAGACAGTGAGTTGTGCGAGAAAAAGAGTAACGAATAACAAAGTTTCGAGCATCAGATGAATACTGTCAACTGGAAGCTCTCAGAAGAACAAGTGAGCATAAAGGCATAGAGTGGCGTGCGCTTTATTTTTAGAGGAGAATGTAAATTGTTTAATGTGGTACAGTACTCTATAATGGGATTAGGAAAATGGGATTATTCTTTTTATGATGGTATTTTTTTGTGTTGTTTTTATTTGTTTTGGATCTTTATATTTTTACCACTAGCATTCTGTATGTATCTCATTGTAATTGAGTTTGAACTATTCAGATTAATATACAAGAGTAGAGGGAATAGAAAAAAAACAGCAGCGAGAGTCTATCATAAGCCAACTGATAATTAGATCGCTAGCGATAGACAGCGAGTATAGGTTTATCTCGTTTTTTTTGTTTCCTTTTTACACAGTGGGTGTTAATCAGAGATGTTCCAGCGTAGTGTGTAAACGGGATTATTTTGTTGGAGTTGAGTGATGTGAGTTTTGTTGTATAATGTTCTTCCACTAACTGAAACGTGTAGTGAAGTTATATTCTGAAACCTTAGTCATAATGAGGCTATTTGCATTAAAAAGGACTGGTTCTTAACCTTATTTATTCATTAAGTTCTGTTTAAATTTGTTATCTTGTGTGCTAATTTCCAAATTCTACTTAAGTATATGAATAGTTAAGTCCGAGAACCACTATCACACACATCTTTTTTACTGGGATTTATTTCACTTTATACGATGCTACTCGGATAGAAAACGGCCAGACATAGATTACTAGAGAGTACAGGATCGCTGACTTGAATAATCAAACAAGATTAAATTCTGTTATAGTTTATACAACACTACTTAATCGTTAATCATGACCGAATGATGAAAGAGGCTATCCGTCGGTAATATGGTTATGGTATATAATAGTTTGTCGAATAAGGTGAGGAGTATGTCAGGGTAAGTACTATAGTACTTCATCAATCGCCCCAGAATTATGCGACTTTCAAGTGTCCTATGAATGTAGAGTTCAAACGAAAATCTACTTTCTTCGACTATTCAGCATTCAATACTACTGTAATTTTACTATATCCATAAATTCCATTAAGATAGTTTAATCAATAGATCAAGTCAACCCTATTATACTGATTGATTTCTCTAAAAATTCACGAAAAGCCTAGGTTTATTTGTACCGAGGATTGGAGCAAGTTCAAGGTGGATGATCTATTGCATATGGATGTATATTGACATGAAATAATAATGGTATCAAATCGTCAAGGTGACATGGTACTTCTGAGGATTGCTTTGTGAATGAATATAGCATAATAACCTACCTTTTATAGTATATAGGTTTATATCATAAGGGTATATATTTATGGTGAATGGTGATGAGGGACGAAAGTATATTACGAATATGGTGTTGTATCTATGATATCAATGACGACGGTAGACTGATTATAATTAAAATAAAACATTTAAAATTTTTATTTTATTTTTTATACTCATCTCAATTATCCTTACTTATACTAATCTATATCATATCTTAGTACTATGTTTCACTTTCTATATTAACTATCTACTATATATTATAATTAATAGTTAATATACTATAAATATACTATATATAATATATTATATTAATATTATTAATATTAAACTATATTTTTAACAAGTAAACACTACCACCAACTCAATGCAACTTCAGACTTTAAATATGATATTTTGTTTAAAGCTAATTATTATGACTATCAATTAGATTACCTATATTCAAGTTTATGAAATTTGAATATTGATCAAAGTTTATTAATAGGTAGAAAGTCTACTATGTATTTATGTATTTGTCTTACGATTAATACTATAGTGCTGATAAAATTAGTTATTTATTAAAATGCTTAATTAATTACATATAATATATATACTATATATAAATAATATCATTAATAAGTATAATTAATATTTAATAGTATAATATAATTTAATAAATATTATATATATATATTATATATATTATATGTAATATATAATAATAATTATATTTATATATAATATTAATATTTATATATATATAAATATTATATATACATATATATATATACTATATATATATATATATAAGAGTTTTATTACCACTAAGGTATCTAATTGGTATCTCCTCATCGTATAATATGCTTTTCCCACGACACACCGCGCTTAGTGGGCCAGTGCAATTGTCATATTTTGGTTAGTTCCTGGTAGAATCTAGCGAACGCTATCGGGTTCTCGTTATCCTCCTGTACATAATTGAAAAATGAATTTTTTAATTGAGGCGGTAGAATCCGAAATAAAATTTGGTGCACTGATTAATGCCCATTCGAGTTAATGAGTGTAGGCAAATATATTAAGTGTGTTCCGTACTATGGATAGTTTGAAGTGTTGAATATTTGGAATTTTTGAAAATTTTCAAGAATTGTTTTCACACAATTTAAAAGGGACTTTGGAAAGTGAATTTTTTGGGACTTTGTCAGCCAAGTGCTGCATTAAGGAACTTTTGTAGAATATGTTAATAATAATTAAATATGTTAGTTCCATCTTTTCAATCTCACCATATCCACAGCAAAATTTCATAAAAAGTTTAATATAATGCAAATCGCCTAATCAACACAGCAGATGACCTTTGCCATATAAAGGAAGCCCTTCAAATAATAGCCGCACTGTGTATGAATTAAAAATATGTCAATCCATCTTCCAAATTATACATTTGAAAAATCGTGCATGTTAACTTAGTAGGCGGCTATAAATGCTTCTATACTCACATGCTATAGATTGGTTCCTTTTTTTTCTAATCTTTTAGTGGGGGGTCTAAAACAAAAAAAAAAAAAAAAAAAATTAATGTTAAATATAACCCAAAAGTGCAAAAATGTTAGCAAAAAATAACCTCACATAAATATAAGCTAGGAATGGTACATGAAGCCTCTACAACCGTATATAAAGTAGCTTCAGTGAATGACCACTTCATTAAAAAACACTGCATGAAAGGTAGGCTGGGAAACACGAGTGGAAAGTATGCTAAGGTATAAGTTAGTCTTAGGGATAACATGGAAAAGTAGCGTCAGGAAAAAAGTAGTGTTGGGGCTGGATGACGGTCTTGATGGCGGGCCGGAAATATGCTGCATGGAAAGGTACACTGAGCAGTGTCGAACGTTCAGAAAACAGCACCTTGCACCATTGAAAAAGTAGCTTGGAAACGTAAGCTGGAATACAATTGGAAAGTAGCTTCAGGAAAGGTAGTTAAAGTGATGACATCATATATACCTGAAAACGCTCAGGAAAAACATGAGCAGCGACTCCAAGAATCGTACATGAAAACACAAAAGCATGTGGAAGTAGTCTTTGTGATAATGGTAGCTGGAAACATGGAATAGTTCAGGAAAGTTAAATGTAGATAGTAGCTGGAGTGAGGACGTTCAATGGGTGTGGAGGGGTGTATGTGGAGTTGGTAGTGTTGTGGATTCGTATGTTTGATAAACTGGTGCGTTGTTGTGAGGTGGGTATAAATCGGCGTGTCAGGAAGGGTGTCATGAGCACGCGTGCTAGGAACATCATGGAAAACCAGGCTAACGTGTGGCATTGAAGCAGTAATAGCCTTGGAAGAAGGTAGCTGGAACATATGGGGAAACTGTGCTTCTCGAGGAGAAGTAGCTGTGATGACATCCATTATTGAATGTTGTATGTTGGTTGTAGAGATGGATTGTTGTACAGAAGAGAGTTGCGTCCAGGAAAAGGGTAGCTGAGTGGATGAACATCATTACAGTAAAACGCTGGTCCTTGTCGCCAGCAGTTGATTTGTGGTTAAAGGTACATGAAACAGATAGAAGCATTGATAAGTAGCAGGAACATGGAAAGTAGCTAAGTGATTGACTATCATATATGAAAAAACTGGCTCAGGAAAGTTACAGGTGAAAGTAGGAAACTTGGAAAAGTAGCTGAGTCGCATGAATGTCATAGTATTGGAAGGATAGAACATATGGTCGTGGTAAGTGGGTGCAGTGGTGGATTAGAAAAATTCTCATAAAGTACAAATAGAACTCAGTTGGGAACATACATGAATCGTAGCTCAGGAAAGTAGCTGAGCCTCACGAACGTACATGAGGAATGACATCATAGCCTAAAAGGCTATGACATCATACGAAAAACACAGCTCAGGAATATACGTGAAATATAGGAAAGTAGCATCGCGGAAATACCGTCAGGAAAGTAGGAGGCCAGGCAAATTGGAAAGTACCGAAATAGTACCCACTGACAGCAGCGTCGGGGGTGCTAGGAAAGTAAAGAAGCAAACCAAAAGTCTCGCATACAATTAACCAGCTTTCCAACAACATATCATAATTCATTTATTTTTAAGCTTATTAAAAATTTGATTTTACTGTTTTTAAATTTGATTTTTTTTTTGTTTTTTTTTAGATTTTTTTTTTTCTTATTTTTCAATTATATATTTAATTAAGATTAATGAGTGTATACATACTTCAATAATAATAACAGCATATTGCCACTCTAGAGAGTGTTTTTGGGGATGGGTTATTTTTCTCATACAAGTGGGCTACATTGTGCCAAACGGCCGGGTTATTTATTTTTTTTCTTTGGTCTAAAATATTAACAAAAATTTAATAAGGGTCTCACATTAAATTTTTTTTACTGGGTTATATATAGCCTACCGTAATATCAATGACCTCAAATCATAGAAAATAATGATTTCCTTCAAGTTAAAGATATGTAATAAATAATTTAATAGGTTATACCGAACATGATGAAAAATGGTTATTTTTAGGTAACAGTACTATATATATATATTATATAAAGTGGGATAATAATATATATCATATATATATAATAATATTATAGTACTATATAAATATATATATATATTATTATATATATTATATATATATTGATATATAGATATTATATATAATTATTATATTATATATATTGATGGGACGTAATTATGGAAATTTTTCCAAGTGACGCCTACGTGACGATTAATTCAAAAAAACATTTAAAGATTTTTTTTTTTCTCTCTCATCTCTCTTCTCTCCTCTCTCCTTCTATATATATATATAATACTATATATATATATATATATATAATTATATATATATATATATATATATGATAATTAGTATATATATATATATATATATATATATATATTTTATATATATCATATAGTAGTATTATATATATATATAATATATATAATATAATATATATAATATTAATATATAGAATATATTATTATTATATATACTTATATAGTATATTATTTAGATAAATAAATATATATGTAGTATTGTATATAATCCCCGGGCATGCTAACTCCCAGCATCAATTCCTTAATGAAATTTTAATCCCTGAATATCTTAACACTCAAAAAAACTCTCCCCACCAGAATCCTCCCGCCCGCCCAAGCCAACCATCCCCTCACATCACATAGACTCACATTTTGCTCCCTCCTACATCAACAGACTAACCTGGGACAACACCACAGACCTACATAGATCATCTCCCTATCCCTATACCTCATATCTCTGACGCTCTCAACCACCAACTCAAAAAAAGACCACATTTACTAACTACAAAAAGCTACTTTACAGAATTTACTAACCAATAGAATCCCCATTAAAACTACCCATCAATACATGACATAACATTAAACACCTCCATCATTCTTTAACCAACAGCAATCAGTTGAGCCAAATCAGCCCATCTCATCTCTGGCCGCGCACAAATCCTAAGGTCAGAAAATCCTATAAGTCCTAAAACTTTCCCAAGAATCATGGTCAACTATTAACAATAGACGAAATACCTCCGAACTCAGACCAGTACAACTCACATTTAATTAACTAACCAAATAATCTACCTAATACACTCAGATCTCTATCTCATAACCACTAACACGTACTGCACATTTACAGGAATACCTGTACAAAGATCGACATCTCAACACATTCGGTCATAGAATAGAAACACCTTGGCAGTAATCCAAAAATAAACCACTCACAAACAACCCCCTCTCCTCACATGGAGTCGTGTCACTGGCGCGCCCGAATTGCCCGGTCCAAATCCGCCGGCGTCCTTTGCCTGACAACTCCCGCCTCTGTCTCAAGGCAGCTCCTCAAAACAACGAATCAGACAGCTCTCGGCGGCAAAACCTACGCTAGATATCTCTATACCTATTCTCGCCCCTCGCCCATTAATAGGTTACAAAAAAACCAACTTTCAAAAAAAACTTCCCTTCTCCTCAATTCCTCAACCCTCCCACCTTTCCTTGCTACGGAGACAACGATAAAATACCAAATCATGATAGTCAGAGACATCAAACCCCTTAAAAATTACCGCCAGCATCAGACCAGACCTCGAATCTCAACTTCCTAACCTGAACAACCTAGGGGAAAAGCCAACTCGTCTCATCACGAGAAATCTTAACAAAATCCTGGAAACTCAATTTTATATACTTATCGCATAACAGCGGCCTTGTTGTTCCCAATGTCTGAAACAGCATCTGTCATGTCATTGGTCAGGCAAAATTGATCCTAAAAAAGACCCCAATTGTCGCCATCCTCCTATCTGCCAACTCTGTTCTCTCGTCTCCACCATCAGGCATAAACTGCTGGATACTAAGAAAGAAAACAACTTCAAGAGGAGCAGCATTGTCAACAACAACAACAACAGCACCACCATCAGCAGCAGCATTGTCAACAACAACAGCACCATCAGCAGCAACGTTTACAGCTACTACAACAGCAAAAACACTTAGTGTTGCTACAGCAACATCAACAGTCTCAAAATATGGAAACTTCGAGGAACATAAATGTGAACCAGAATCAGTCTCTCCCAACCATAAGCCTTATTACTCCACAAGCCTGTGTGGCTGGGATACAACCACAAAAGGTTCTGGGGAATTCTCTAAATATCGATTGGAGAAGAGTTCGACAAATCAATATTGGTGGGCAAAGAGTTTCTTTTCATCCCGAGCAGGTACACGTTTAATTAATTTCATTGTTTTTAAACATATTTACTTTTTTTTACCTTTTTTCTGTATTTTTTCTAGGGATGTACCGATAGTATTGGTATCGGTATCGGTAGTATCGGCCATTTTTGGGGGTATCGGTATCGGATGTCCGATTACCTTGCCGAACTGCTACGTGTGAAAATAAAAAAACGTGTAGATAGACGATATAAGAATAAAGTAGAACCCCCCCTTTTTTTTTTTTCTTGTGCTGTTTTTTGTTTTTTTTTTCTTTTTATTGGTTATTGCTTTTTTAAAAAAAAAAAAAAAAAAAAAAAAAAAAAAAAAAAAAAACCCGGATTAAAAAAGTTAAATTTTGGCGGTTTTTTAAAAAAAAAAATCGGGGGTTTTCCGCTTACCCAGGATTTTCTTTTCGGGGCGCGAAAACGTTTCCCCTCCCCCAAATTTTTTTTTTGGGGGGAAATCGTTAAAAAAGCTTATCGTTCTGGGGATTCCGCGGTTTTTTTTTTTAAAAAAAATTTTTTTTTATTTTTTGGGGGTAGGGTTTTGTATAGTTGTAGCCCCCCGATTAAAAAACTCATTTGCGTGGAGTAGGGCCGATTTTTTTTATATCTTTTTTTTTTTCTTTTTTTTTAAACTTTTTTTTTTCTTTTTTTCATTTTTTTTTTTTTTTAACACCCTTTTTTGGGGGGTTTTTTTTTTGAAAAAAAAAATTTTTTATTTGGGGAAATTCCTTCTTAGTGGGGGGAAACACAAACTAAACTTGAAAAAACAGGTCATACAAGCTCTTTTTATCCATTGTTTTAAATGTTTTTTTTATTTTCTACGTTAGTTAGTTCTTTTTATATTTTTCGTATGTTAATTTATTTTTGTTCTTTTTTTATTTTTTGTGGGTTTTGTTGGTGTGTTTTTTTTTATAGGAAAAGACACCATGTATGGTTTTTTTTTGTTATATTATTTTTCCCCCCTGATAATATATTTTAATAATATAACATTATAAAATTTGTAGTTTAAAAATATATAAATTTAGAGAAAAAATTCTTTTTTACATTTAACCTCTTTATTTTAAATACTTTTCCTCCTCCCATCCCTCCCCTCCCCCCCCTCCCCCCTCTTATAATTTTTTATTCTTAATTATTTTCGTATTAATGTTTATGGTCTGTTTTTTTTTTGGTCTTTGTTTAACTAGATAGTGTACTATTTCTTGATTTGTAATTATTATTGTTGTTGATGTTATATTATTCCTTGAAAAAAAAGAAAAAAAATATAAACCTTACATTTTTTTTTTTTTTTTTTTTTTTTTTTTTAAAAAAAATGGTATATTTTTTTTTTCTCTAATTATTTTATAAAAAAAATTTTCAATATGTTAATTAATAACTTTTTTTTACACTTACTTCTTATAAGCAATATTTCCCGAGTAACCTTTGCTACTGTCCAAAAAGGGTCTTGAAATATAAACTATTTTTTATCAAAAGTTCCAACCCAAAAGAAAAATAATAAAGAAAATAGAATGTAATATTACAAAATAAAAGTAATTAAGAAAAATTAAATGTATTCTAAGCATAAATAAAAAAAAAGAAAAAAAAACGATTATTTTTTTGACGTTATTTTTATTTAAAGAATAAATGAACAAAGTTTCAAGGAAACTTTTTTGATAATCATTTATGATTGAGTGAGCAAACAAATTAAAATTAATTTCTAATGATATTCATTTTATGTGCCAAGTTCTAGGACGGGCTACTATTCTTTACTGATGTAGATAATAACGTGTTATGGCCATTTGTCTCTATCTCTCTTTTTTCCAAACACAACAAAAAAAGTCCCAACAATAGAAAGAACCCCAAAAAAAAAGGTTCAAACTAATAATGAAAAAAAAAAAAAAAAAATGAACAAATCAAAACACCAGACATAAAAAACCTCACCTACATCTGTGCATAACTCCATAAGCTAAAGGTAAGCACTTTTTAATGACTTCTTTTTTATTCCTTTTCAAGTAAAAATTGTCTCACAATAAAAAAATATTAAGAATAAGAGTATTCAGTTTGTAATCATTGATGAAGCAGATTTAATGTTTACTTAATGATGATGAAAAGAATTTAAACGAGTGTGGTTGTAAATAATTAATATATAATATATATATATATAAGAATATAGATATATATATATGATACATAAAAACATTTTTTAATTAAACCTATATTTATAAATAGGGCTCATTATTATTTTTATAAATTTTAATTACAGATTTATTGTTTCTTTATTATTATTTTATGATGTGGGTACCTTATATAAAGGGTATTTTTTTTTTCTTTTTATTTATGCAAAAAACGGGGCCTAATAGATTTCTGTTGAGTTTTGTTTTGAGTTATTGTAGTGCGACGCGTAGTGAGTATTTTTAAATAAAACTTTTTACTGATTTATTTATCATTTTTTACCATCAATTTTTTTAAGATTATTTAATTTTGCTTGATAAAAATAGTGTATTTTAAGTATAACGAGTTTATTTAAAAAATTAGTTGCTTTTCCCAGGAATGTTTAACATTTAGGATTTTAGTTTGAAAAAATGTTTAAAGATTATTTTTTTAACTCACTTTCTTTCCTTTGTTTTTTTATGTTTATTTGTTTTTTTTGTTTGTTTGTTGAGTTTGTATGTCGGTTATAAGTTGTGTATGAGTTTTTATTTATTTATATAAATGAACCCTTGTGTGTGTGGCGTGTTTTATGGATAGGGTAAGAGAATTTGCCCCCCCCACCAGGGGGGGGCGCGGGCTTTCTTATTGGGACTTTACCAAAAATTTTACTAATGGGCTTTATTTGCATTATTACTTTAACCTCTGCCAATCCGTGGAAAAAAAAGTAGTAGTAATATAAGGGGTATAAGGTAGGTAAGGTATAGTGAGTAAAGGGAATAAAACCAACCCTTCTTTCTACTCTAAACCCTAAAATATTTTTTTTTTGGCTCTTGTTTTGAAGGAACCCCAAAATATAGGCAGATAACGCGAATTTTTCTTAAAAAAAATTAGCAAATAAAAAAAACTTTCGTTTAATGACCGATATTCAAAAGTTATGAAGTAGTTATTAGCATTTGTTATTTAGTTTAAAAAACCAAACCGATAGCATAAATTTACCGCATATTGCGGAAAAAATTCCGTGAGTCCATTCATTTTTTATTTCACTATCCCCGCCATTTCCGGCGGCATTATTTTTTTTGGCCGCGATAGTAACCGGAAATTATAGAGCTATTCTAAAAATATTTATCTCCTCCTTAGTTCTCCCCTAAATTGCAAAAATTATTGAGGGGGGAAAAACCAAACCCGATTAATGTGTAGATTACATCTAAATTTTAGTGTGCCTTTATTATTAACTCACTCTCAACCTCGCAATATACAACCTATTATATAGAATTCACTAAATCATCTATCATAATTTTATCTTTACTCTGTAATATTTATAAATTTAATGTTTGTTATTGTTATAATATTTAAATCACTAATTGTAATAACAAATACCTTATTGTTATATAAATTATATATAATTGTGATTCGTATTATTATTAATATTTATAGTATATTATTATTATAATGATTATAAATTAATTATTAATTTAAATTATTTATTTAGTGTGGTAATGTACTTTCGTTACTTACACATTATTATTTTAATTATTTATATATATTCAATATGTGAAGAATACTGTTTTAACCATCTAGCCACCATCCCTAAAGTACGGTAGTACGGATATATAATGGCACTGTACAATGTGAGCTAGATTCTATACTACCTTAGAATTGCGCTCCTAAATATATTATTCTATAATCTTGAAACATTATGTCACCATTCATATTATGCGATTGATCTTAAACTGTATTTTATCATTATAATTTATTTATCGTCTTAAAGCCCATTCACATAACAGAATGGGTACAATGCAAGAAACGCCAAATATTACCGTATATCTATCTATATCTTCTCCTACCCCTGGGATTCATCTGTTGGTCTCCTCCCTTTCTGGGTTTCCGAAGTCCACATTATCTCTCTCCAATTTGTTGTTGCCCTTCTTACATCATTATCTTTTATTAATAATGTTACCAATACACATATGTTATCTTATACTAGGTTTCTCTCCAAGTCTAAATTCCAAAAAATCATATTATATAGTTATCTAACTCCCAATTCTTTAATGATAAGTTCTTCTCCATAGAGCTCGCTCCTCATTCTATGTCATTTATTTTACATAACAAACAATACGCCTCTAATGAATATAAAAAAACTATACCGGCAAAAAAACACAATAAACTCATTCTGCAAAGCTATACAATAATAAAGAGGCTTAATTTGAACATGATGTAGATCATTTACCTCATATTACTCTTAAACGAAAGTATCAATTTTAAAAACTCGAAACAATCCCTAACTGTCAAATCCATAAAACCGTAAAGATTAGTTTTTTTTCAAGGCACCAAATTTATAATAATTATTATCTTTTATTTTCATTTCTTTTTTGTGTTTTTTTTTTTTTAAATTTATAAATACTCCACTTACTCTCTCTCTTATAAAGCAATATCGTGTTTATAAGTGTGAGTAAATATAACTGGGTGATTTACTCAATTTTTCGAGTTCCTAAATTGCTTTTATTTATCCTTTTTTTAATGTAATTAATAACTTTATCTATAGTTTTTCTTTTTTTTTTTGATATATATCAATATATTTTTATCTTCAAAACAAAAACACAAAAAATAACAAAAATTGAATATATACTTATTTTATATATATTCGTTTTAGCCACAAACTCAAATCAATATGTACTTTTTAACTACTTATTATATACTACTTATTTACCCTTGAATTCTGTCGGATAAAAGAAATATCCAGTTACGCTAATAGTGGCGTTTTTTTTTTTATTTAATTTTTATTTAAAATATTTATTTAATTTTACCTCTTAATTTTGGATTTTAACTAGTTATATAGTATTTTACATCTATTATAATGTTTATTATTTTTTTCTATTTGCTTTCTTTGAATAAATTCAAAGATAACCTCAATATACCAACCTTATTCACAGCTTCTTGCTATGAGTCTATAGTAAGCTCCTTTATCATTTTTAATTTATACACTGCCCCGTCATTCGTATAAAAAACCAACGTTGTGCTCCCTATTTCTCCCTTTATGCAAAGGCCTCTTTTAGAGAAGCGGGTGCGCAGGGGTGAGGGACCAGAGCACCCTGGTTTCAATTCAAACCACTTCTCTCCTGTTTTTCTAATATTTATTGGGTTTTCATACATACTTTTGAAGGCTGCGTAATCAGACTTTTTTCGGGTATGGCATACATACGGATCTTCAACACTCCCACAGTCTCTCCCTATTTATTTATTCTACGAATACCTTTTCTAGTCTAGTTGAATGACATCAGGATCTTCTAACCACTTCTCCACAGTCTCTCGGGCCTGATTATTCTATCGAATACCTTTCTAAGTCTATGAATTGCAAGCATACGCCTACTCATCCACTCTATGATTTTCTCTGTTAACATCTTCATGTAAAAAATATTTCTTCTAGTTTTTTGGTATTTCTTGTGGTGTCTTTTTAAACCTCTTTTTCCAATTCTCTATCTCTCTATCCTCTATATTCTTTTGTTTCCAAGATCCCTCTTATTATTTACTCACCCCCACCAACAATACTTTATATTCATCTATAATTACAACGCAATATTCTTATTCTCCTCTTATGTACTCGGACAGGTATTTATCTGTGTTCTTTTATTCACTCCTCTTCTCAGTTCAAACATTGATTACATTCTTCTCAAACTTAAGAAAAGAACATGAATAGCTGATTTATTTTCTATCAAATTATAATAAATCCCTCTCACCACTAAGTTTATATTTTTATTGAATAGTTCTATTTTTTCAAGCTCCTCATCGCTATCCTGCACTTCCAATTTTTTAGTACCCTTAATTGCTCCTTTTCACTTCCCATATCTCCATATTCTAATTTCCTCCATGTTCTGATCTTACTCTCTGGGTATCCTCCTCCATTCCTGCTCCCTTCCTCTACCTTCATTGATGTATTATTTATTTTTTATAATAAATAATTATTAAATTATATATATTATTAATTATTTATTTATTAAATTAATTATTGAATTATATATTATTATTTTAATAATATAGAAAAAAACATAGAAATACCTAAAACTTCAAACGGGATGTAATGAACGACAGGGAAAAATATTATTTTTAGGTGTTTTTTTTAATTTTATTTAGTATTGTACACTTATTTATTAATAAAATTGTTAAATTATAATTTTAATAATAATTATAATACTATATTATAATAAGTAAATGTAAATTGTGTTCATCATCATATATATAAGGATATGTAAGTAACACCTCAATATATATTCCTTATTATGATATTATATGTATAATAAATTTATTAAAATAATAATAAATTATGTAATAATATATAATTATATACTATTTTCAATTAATCTTCATCGGATCAAAAAATTTACTATATAATCCCCCTATAGTAATACATTCATCACCTATCCCAGTCCCATATAAAAATTTCTTATATTACTTAAAAAAATCCATTAAAATATGATAATTATAATATATTAATTATTATTATATATAAAAAGCAAAAATAATATAAGGGACTATTTCATAATAACATACTAACCTATATACTAACATATAAAAGTATAATATCATATTCATATTAAAATATATATATAGTTATATATATATATTTATTATATTATATATAATAATATAAAATATATATATAGGAGAGATATAAATAGTATATATATATATAGGGGTATATATAATTAATTATAAATTTTATATAAAATTAAATTAATAATTTTAAATTAGGGATATGGGATATATCTGAGCATATTATACTTATTTTTGGATGCCGCAAAAAATATTATTTAGAATGCTGATATTGGATACATTTATTATTTCCAAGTTAATAATATATGATCCAAAATAAAGTAGTCCAAAATAAAAAAAAATGATGGTTTTCACTGCGTATATATACTATATATATTATATATATATATATATATATATATATAATATATATATATATAAATATATATATATATATACTATATATATATATATAGTCAACTGCACATGTGCCAGTCTTCAAACGAGTGACTACAATGCCTGAAGGAGGTCGTGAAACCCTCAAGAAACGTCTCTTGAACAATCACTGTTATACTAAGATTGATGCCAATCGCTCCCTTTGCCTCCCAGATAACACCAAATATCTTAACAGCCAAGCAGGGCCAAATTTTTTCCTTATTATAATATGATTCTCAGTGTTATGTGATTTTTTTTAAAATAATGTCCCATAGTTAATTGACTAGATCCCCAATCCAAGAAGAACCTCAGTATATTTTTTCTAATTAAATTAATGAGCGTGAATAAAACCCACTCACCCCCCCCCCATAATATTCCCTCAAAAAATAATAACTACCATAATAAAAAAATATATACGATATCTTTAGAAGAGAGCTATGGATAAAAGAAATGTCATTTATAGGAATATAGTAACCTCTAAATATAATATATAAATATAATATATATAATACGTTATTATGTTTTCTATTAATATAAGCCAGGTAACGGTATAGATTAACAAAATATTTATTATAATAATTTATAAAGTAGGATTTTTTATGTATCCCCTATATTTGTGGATTTGAAAATTAGTATCATGACTATAAAAAAGGCTCAAGAAAATAAAGATAAAATAATCCTCATAAAATTCACAATATTATAAAAAAAAATGAGGAGTACATAAAATTATAGGATCACCCTAACCGCAAATAAAAACCCGAAGGGACACGTGACAATAGTTAAAATATTTATAATATATAATATATTATATACTATATATATTTATATAAATATAACTATAAATATATATATATCACCCACCTTCTTTCCCAAAAAGAACTAAGAGGAAAACAAAAGTTTACGCATCTGTAAGTTGCGTCAGTCTATGCTACCCGGAAAAAGCCACACGAAAAGGGATTTAATTTGCTAAATTCCAAAACCAAAAAACGAGTAGGCTATTATTGGGACTCGAGTCGAACTAAGAAAGGCACCTGCCTTACCCGCCCTAAGCCAGCCCGTGATGAATAAGAGCCGTCTTCTTTGTTTTTGATGTCATGGAGAGAACTCTTTGCAGTCAAAAAAAAAAATCCACCCTAAGCTTCATGACGCAGAATAACATGGGGGGGGGCTGGAGCGAGTTCATCTCGGTCAATATAGGTTCATCCCTTGCCCAGTGGACCACAACCATACCCCCCCTCACACTGCCCCGCCATTCACTCCTATTATGCACCTTTCTTCTCGCCTCTTGCTAACTCACATTCCTCTCCTTCCAAGACATTCCTTTACTGACTTGATTCAGCTTTTCTTTTGGTTCTTCAGGCCAGTCGATTGCGTGGAGGCGACACTCGAGGCCACGTATTTTTATGATCACACGAAAAACAACAAAATATTAAAACACCAAAAAAAACCAAAACATATCAAAATACCCCATACAAATAATAATCCAAAACCAAGTGACCCGAAAGGGGTGCAATCTGGCGAAGGGTGGGGGAACCATAAAATTAATAATTCTCTCCCACCCTCAACCAACCTATCAATCCCACCCACACAACTCCCTAAATACGTTTCCATGCCTTCATCTATAATTTCTAATTACATTAAGTGATCTTCGTCTTAACCAACCTAAGCAACTCGCGCCCCTGAGGGAATAAAGTGTAGGAAATTTAACTCAAAAAGAATATAGATATAGATAGATAGGCTAAAATAAATAAAAAAGAGAAAATAAAAGTCAATCAGAATAAAGAATTATCCTAATATAATAAATAATTATAACTATATATATATTAGTATATATTCATAGGTCTGTATAGAAATATATAGAATAATTAGAGTAAAAAATATATGTTTTATTATTTATATTATTCCAACACTTGTACAGTAAAGGGGTAGGGGTAATATAATATCTATACCTCATATAGTATTTTTTTTTTTTTCCACGATCGGATAAGAAATTTTCTATTATTATAGAGTATATATATATATATATAAATATTAATATGATATATAATATTAGTAAATAAAAATAATATATATATATATATGAGGTAGGATATATATATATATTATTATATATATTTAATCTTTAGATTTATAGTATAATGTATTATATTATATAGTAATTAAACCTACCACTATATATATATATACCCGGTAATATATATATATATATATATAGAAATAATAATATATATATAAATAATATATATAATAAATAATATATATATATATATATATATATATAATATATATATAATATATAATATATATACCGTATATATATATAATATAATATATATATATATAGGTTAGTATATATGAGTATATAAATATATCGGGATATATATATACCTATATAGACTTAATAATACCCCACCTCCTCCTACGTATATTACTTTATTTTTTATTTTTTATTATTTTTTTATTTTTTTATATTTATTCACCCCTACCCTCACAAAATAATATATAATAAGAATCATAAGTAGTATGTTGGTATTTTTTATAAGTTTTAGAGCGTGTATTTATTTTGATAGAGGAGTTTGCTATACAAGTAGGATTATATATGTATATCTCATATATTTTCTACGATATACGAAAATAGGATTATATAGCAATAAATAATATATATAATAATAAAACTATACTAATCATATATATATCAGTAATCTTTTGTGACGATGCTTCCTTTTTTGGTAGGTAAAGACAAAGTAAAATAAAGACGAAAAAATGAAAACTATACTACTCCAGAAGAAGCGGGGAGAAGAGAGGGTCGTACTATTTGGGGGTGGGTAATTAACACCAATTCTGTTCAAAATGGTCTTTCCCCTAATGTTATTGTTTATTTAACATGGGGAAATATAATTATAAAAATATATATTATTAAAAAATATTAATAATAATATTAATTATATTAGAGATTATAAGATCATTAACCTTTATTTTATTTTTTATTTTTTATAATTTATTAATTCGTCTTGATATTTTTTTTACAGGATATGTTGAATTATTGTGCTGAGTGTGTGGCTATAATATTTTAAAAGACCACCCACCACCCAGAGAGTTATAATAAAATTATCCTTCGCCCCGTCCCCTACCAACGACTATTAAATAAATTATATTTTATTATTTAAATTTATTTTTATTTTCAAAGAAAATATTCAAATGTTTCTTTTTTCCGTATGTTTCAAATATCGAAGATTTTGTATCTATTTTAAATCTCTGAATTCTTTCCTCATTGATATTTGCCCCTGGTGTTTTCTATAGTGTGTATGTATTTCATAATTCAATTGTTGGTTTATTAATAGTCCCAATATACCACATAACATAATAACCACCAAAAATTTTTTTTTCTGAGTAGAGGAAAATGATGCTCTTACTTAGAATAACTTCTTCTATAGAGTGAGTTAAATAACAAAAAACAAATATTTCCTACACACCACCAAATTATCTCTAAGAAGGGTTGAGGGAAATGCATAATAAGGACGCTGTTTGGGGCGAAAAAAGGGTTTTTGGGTTGTGGTTGGTTCCCTTTGGCAAAAAAAGAAGTCTTAATTGGGGGTCCAAAAGGGTTAACAGCGCCGGTCCTTTTTGGCACTCATTAGCAGAGGGTTTTGGTGATTTGTTTGTGGGGGGGGGGGGAATTTAATATTTTTTTTTTGGGTGGGTTTTGAGGGCAGAGCGGGGGAAATTTTTTTTTTTTTTTTTAATAATTTTTTTTTTTTTTTTACTATAATATTAAGGGGTTTCGGTGCAACGAGGCAGCGAGGCTTTGCAGCTCTATTTTGGTAACCCGCCCGTAAAATCAACACCATTCACGGATAATGTATAAAAATGTAGTACATATTACTTTATCTAAATAAATAATTACTCCAACTTATAATATAGATAAAAAGTCAAGAATAAATTTAATTTCCTACTTCTACTTTATTATTTTTATAATTTTATATTTATATATTTGTATTATTATTTTAATATTGCCTTAAATCATTAATATTAAATTAGAAATTATTAAATTGGCTTCAAATATTGGATAGAACATTATAATTTTAATTACTGATTATTTTATAACATTGTATATCTGATATAATTTATTAATTATATATATATTATTTACGGCAATCCCCTAACATCCCCTATAATATTATAGGGTATTTTTAAATATAATTTCTTTTTTCTTGATACAATATTCCAGTCAGATGATTTTTCATATAGAATTTTTTTTTTTTATAAAAATTAATCTTTTGGGCAAATGTTTATTTCTCCAATTTTTGATTTTACTATTTTGTTTTAACATAATTATGTTTTTTTTTAGATTAATAATAATATTAATGATTTATTTCATTTTATAGCTATTTGTTGTTTTTAATTTTTTTATTATCTCTATAAAAAAAATTTAATATTATAATATAAAATATTTCTCTTTAATTATTTTATTTTTTATTTTTTTTTTTAAATATTTTATCGTTAATTCCGATAAAATATCGAATGTGAACTGAAGGAAAGCGAGTGTAAAAGAAAAATATTATTTAATAAATTTAAATAAAAATACATCTCCAATTTACTATATCATGTACGTATATTAATATAAGTATAATAAAGTAATATTTTTTTGTAACATTAATAATTGCACCCTTATTCGTATTTATCTTCCCCATAGTATTAAACCCATTAAAATTTTATTGCATTATTATATATATATTAAATATTAATAACATATATTTATATATTAGAGGAAAAATTTAATCTTTTTTACCAAAATAAGGGTATATAATGTTTATAGACTATTCTAAAAATTATAAAGTAATAACCTAAGGAAAGATCAGAGATGTAATAGGTTGATTTAGTCCTTTTGGCGTTAAAAAACTCTTAAAAAACTTTTATAAACTCAGTGACACATTCCGTCATCCCAGTATTAACCGCGACACTTGCTGGAGGAAATCTAGTAAAAAGATTTTATTTTTTATTATTTTTTTTTTTTTTGTTTACTGAGTAAAAAATACTTGATACTGTCAATGTTTAATTCTATATTTGCCATTATTTATTTCTCGTGCGCAAAAATTTTTCCTCCTAGCTAAGTGTAGGGAAAGAAAATAAAAAAGAGAAAAAAAAGAAAGAATCGTGAAGTGATTAATCACTTGTTCGCTAACACCTCTTATTGTTTCCCCCAAAACTGATAAACTATTTATGATGAATTTTTCCAGGTTATATTTTAAGACTTCCCCTGATACAATGTTTCCTGCCCAGCCATGGGTGGGAAGTGACTTTGTCGCCTATTGTTTTACACAATAAGGGGCGAACCAACCTCGCATTATTTAAAACCCAGGTTTCTTCTGAGTGAAGATCTTTGAATGTCTTCCCTTTGCATTGCCCAGTAATCTTTACTTCATTAGACGTGGTTTAGACAGCTAAGATGGTTTATGATTTGGAACAAGCCTCTCCACCCTATGTTTTCCCCCCGTGTCCCGTCCCACGAATACTGAAACTTTTTCAAAAGAGTTGAATAAGAATAAAATCTTACTTAAAAAAGATCCTTGCTCTAATATCATTTTTCAGAGGCTACAAAATTAATATGTCTTTAATGTTAGAGGTTTTTTAGGTTGAGTGAGTTAAAATTTAATAGAAAAAGGCATTGGTTTTTTTATGTGCTAAAATTTCCCCCATAACCTGTTTTTGAAAGAATAGAATTAAAAATATTCAGTTTCAATAGTTTAATGTTTACCAATTTTTCAGTTGTTTAAATTAGCTAAGATCAGTTACTAATCCTTAGTATTAAGGCCCAACAAAAGTCCGGTAGGAAAGCCTAAGTACCTCTCTATCTCTGTTATCTGTTTTTGGTGTTTG
>JABUQX010124577.1:0-20569 GCA_015478945.1 Trachelipus rathkii | reverse complement strand
GGAACAGGCCAGAATTTCCGAAAGATGAGAAAAAGATTACGTATCATTACAAAATGGAAAAGCTATCAAAGATTACGAACTAGTGAAAAAAGGGAAAACTCGTCGTTCTTCTAGGCAAATAGCACGAAGAAGCATTTCAAAAATCATAAATGGAGAATCTTTTTAGATGTTGCTCTATGCAGATGCATTTATAATCGGATGCGACACAATGAAGAAGATAACAGCCTTCTAAATTGCCCAATGAAGCCAGGCTTTAGAAGAGGAAGAATAAGTAACTATAGACAGAGATCGCGAGAAAAGAGTTAGAAAAACTGACAAGACAAGAAGCCGAACCTTACAACAGCTGCAGCGTGTTTTAAAGATGACATAGCTACTTCATCTGCCGTTGTTCAACTCAGAGTTCGACAAGCTAAGTTCACTCTTCCAACAGTATGATTTAATTCCGACCAAAACAGATCGACGATATGTCCATGGAGCCGTTGTGGACGCAAAACACCTCCACTAAAGAAAAAGTAAAGAGAGCTAGACACCAATGTTATCACTCCCTCCTAAGCAAGCATTTTGACAGAACTAACGAACCGATCGGACTATATATTATTTTAATGCGAAAGCTGCAAGCTCCTTGCGGTCAGAGTGACTGCGAGCTTTTAACATCAATCGGTCTTAATTCGCGCCAAAGAATGAAGCATAGACAACCAAATCTTCTCATAAATTCAATTCAAGTCAGAAACTCCACCAATAGTTCACTGGGATGTTAAACTGATAAGATCTAAAACTCCAAAGAACATATAGATCGACTCCCGATCCTGATATCTAGGAAGAATACAACGCAGTTACTACATGTCGAAAGTTGGGCAGTGCAACCGGTCACGCTGCACGGTGCTAACTATACTTGAAAATCTATCTCGGAACAGGCCACGACCTCTTTGAAACACCGACAGCTATCAAAATACTGGACTTACACAATGGTGCGGTGGGGGACCATGAAATTGGTCTGAACAAATACTCAGAAAAAGAATTGCTTACTACACATTCCATGCCGACATCACATTAATGGAGCTATTCTGCAAAATGTATTTCAAAGGTTCTGGCTACGCATCTCTCACCGAATTTGCGCGCGTATTCAAACGATCTCCAAAGCTAATATGCAGAATACATACAGCAAATGAGATAACTTTCCAACTGCACTAAATATCTCCACTATGCACGATTTTTTGGCGAAATTAGAAGCAAGAACCTATTCTTGTGGTAGCAAGTGTGGCTCCATGGAAGCCGTCGGAACTTGCGCGTCGGGATTACGTGTGAAACTGATTGAGCTGGTTATATCTTCTTGAGGTTGTTTCTTATGTGTGGTGTCGTTATTAGGATCCTCACACAAGCTCTTGCAAGATGGATGAGTAATATCATATACGTGGATGTGCCGCGACCAATTTCATCTAACAAAATCAAACTTCTGTCCGTTATATTATTAATGTGGCGGCCGTTTCATTCATCTCCACCGATAGATGCAGCATACCCTGATAAGCAAGCTCCTAGGATGATCTCTGCCCTTCAGTTAAAAAAAACTTAAATTTGTATACAAGATTGATTCAAATGTCGGAAATGCTGCTTTAAGTAAATTTTTAAAACAAACGGTATCTTGTAAAGTGAAGAAAAAGTTGAATAAGTGTAAAACCAAAAAATTTATCGTTACACAAAAATGAAAATCATCATCTGCCATTAGGAAAGAGATTAGTGGGAGTGAAGACATTCAATCGCCTCTTAAGATGGTCATAATCCCAAAAGGCATCAGTTGAACAACCAGACACATTCTAGAGGACTTTCGAACAAAATGAACAATTGCCATTTCTTTGAAAATACTCACCACACAATGAAGAGCGACTTTTTAGATTTTGAACCCGAATCATGTCTAGAAAGAGAAGAATTATAAAACGTAAGTCCAGATAAAAATAACAATAATGAGACAAACAGCAAACAAATGAGTGAGTATGCAGCCATAAACCACCGCTTAAGAGTGCGTCAAATACTACTCCACAGAGAGGGACCTGGAAAGCATGCTGCATCTATGGGTAAAAAACTTTAGAGGTCCGTTGGCAAGATTGTTCTACTTGCGCGATCAAATCCGAGTTAAATATTCCAATTAGAGCAGATTCATGCGATTCTTATGGCCTCATCATAGGAACTAAAATATCTTCTGACAGGTGGAGCCGATATATTTTGAAATTCTTTTTTCACCTCCTAATAGCTACCAGAGAACCCCACGCAAATATATATAATATTATATATATAATATACTATATATATATCTCATACTGTCACACCAGCATCTCTAGTCCATCATCAGCGTCTCTAACTCCATTAGTTGATGTCATGGTCACTTCTAATTTACTCCTGTCCCTGACTATCTGACTGCTGACCATATCTATGGACTCAGACACTTTCATCACATCTAACCTGGTACTATACTATGAAAACGCGCTAACCTAGCACCGCGACCCTCCCTGACACATACTTCATTCATCACTGGAGCAGCAACGTTAGTACGACCCTCTCATCCCTCACCTAGTTCGCTGTACACTGTCGTTAGTGGCTTCTATATATCGCACAAATCTAGCGGCTCAAATATTATCTATAACTCATAACTATTATTATAACCTATACACTTACTATAACAGCCTCTAGTACGTATCAGCACCTTAATCCATTCCCCATGCGCTTTCTTCACCTCCATAGAAGACGCGCTAACAGAACCAGTACACACTAAAGAGCCCCATAATATAGACTATTCTTTACTTACTTTCAAACGCCTATTCCCATCGTAACTCACTCGCACTCTGAGTCGGCAGTTCTACAATCTCCCCCACGTCAAAACTCTGATCCCGACAATAACTACATACTCCACCAATCAATGTAACACGCTCCTCCTAACGGCGACACTTACTTCCTGCTTTACCACTCTGCCACACTCATCTAGTCTTTGCTCCCGTGTACGCTCTCTTCGAATTGTATGAGCGAAGTACCTACCCTATCCCAACGCTCTATCAAACTATCCACATGTCCAACAAACAGACCTTAATCTCCGCGCTTAGATGCACTACTTTCCATAAGTCTCTATGGCAACTCACACCATAACCCACAAGCTTCCTTCACCCATACCTCCCGACTATATCTTTGCCCTACAACAACTATACACCACCAAATACGAATCACATTGAGCTCATCGTATTCATTCCCCAACAATGTCTAACAATAAAGTCTCGAACAACGAGCACTCCCTCTATCAAAAAGCGTAGTACGCTCAAATACAGCTCCCTCTTCAGCGCCTCTCGGACACCAGCATGTCACATCTATCCTAACACACCCACACTCCACACACCACACACTCTTGACACCACAACCGCAAAGCAGTAGAATGATCCTCCCTACTCTAACCAAATGCAATCAACCAACCCAGAGCCCCTCACACTACTCTTGAGCGCAACCATTCTATTCTCCACGGCAGTAGCACCACTATCTGCTGCGTCTGTCACTAGCTAACATCCTTTGTACCTTCTATCGAACGAGCGCCACATTATCAGAACACTGTATCCATATACTCGACTAATGAGAACCTTCCCGCGCGACCCATTCAGAACACAAGTACTATACCAGGTCCACAGACACTGCTAATATGTCAGACACACAGTACTCAACGCTGTTACCGAAATACTACCCTTCGTATAATCTAAAACTCAGCTATGACCCTATCACCATCGTCTTACCCTCGAGCACCATTGTTACACTCTACACACATATTCGACACTAACAACTAAGCATACCGGAATCCACACACAGGGCGCAAGAAAGTATGATGACAAATCTAACACTTAGTCTTCAGCCTCACCACCTCGATGCAACAATCAATACCTCGTCTACTTCTCACGCGCTCTCACACCTATATCACATCAGCAAGCGCGATCAAAAATTTACGTGCACTTGGCTACAGCACTTCAGCTCCCTATGACCATGGATTGGTTGTCTCGAATTTCACTCATTAGGTAAGAGTTCCTCCACATATTACGATCTCACCCAGACTATCATCACTGCTATCACACTTGCTGCTAACACCCACAATTCGAACCACACCAAACACACTCAATCGACATCACCTCAGTACAGAATCCCTTGACAACCCGAACTCTTTACTTCCAACGCACACCTACCTATAAAGTACGATCCCTGTAAGCTAATCAAAACACTGGTACACTTCCAACATAAACAGAAACGTCTAGTATGATTAACCACAATTCCTCTGCGCATCAATCAAGCACCAGAACCTTCGCCTACAACTCGTTAGCAGAAATATTACGCGATGAGCACGACAACTTTAACCCGACAACACTCAACTAGCAACAATACTTTTCACATAATCAACCTCTACCTCGATCGATACCAGTACAGCTCTGTGTGCCACCCAACATTTCGCATCTGCGGCTCACGAATCCCTCCTACCATAGTACATCCGAGATAATATACACCAGCGATTACAAATAAAACTCACAAACCACCCTCAACGAAACACCACTTACGCAAAGGCGCGCAACACCTGTCACATAATATATCATGAATCTCACAACCCAGACCTCGATACCTCACAAACCACCAATTGAGCCTTATCATACAGTTTAACCCATCTCTTAGCTATGACTTTCCTAAACTACCTCGTCCTATCGCCCATGATTACAATCTCTCTCCTACTATGACAATCTTTCTCTCTCTTAGACATAATGTTTTAACCATCACGATTTACGTAAAATTAGACATTCAAAAAAATCACACATCGCAAGCGCACCAGAACTCATTCGTTGTCGGTCAACTTTGTTCTTCACTCTCAAAAATTACTACCCGTCATCCAAAATATTTATCACACTATTAGCTCAACTACGATGAGTAACTCTTTAACTCTGCACCCTCACACTCTTGCTGTTGACTTCTGCAGAGCGATAAGACTGCTCCACCTTTCAGTTACTATACACGCATGTCGCAGCTACACTTATACCACCAAACTATGCGTTCGCTTGTATGCAGGATCTTCTGCGCTAAACCGGGCCAAGTAAGAAACAGAGTCGATTTACACAGTTAACCAGTCCACCTTCCAAATTCGTAACAAGTAAGTGACTATACGAATCCACCACATTCGGCCGCAAGTACGTTACAACACACTATATTAAACAAAATATAACTACCGATTAAGCTCTATCCTTTCAATGGCAAGCTTGAATATTATTCGTGCAGAGACGCTGATTACACATCCTCTCGTGAATACTATCACGATATCAATCTGTAACTGCTGAAAGGGACTATTATTCTATTCTTTTCACCGTAGTCAAAATATTCTCAGCTAAAAAAAACACATTCCTCACTTTTCGCTATACAGACATAGCTATTCTTAGTAAATACTCCTATGGCTTCAGACAGCGTATCTATTCCCGACTGTGATCTGTTAATCCATCCACATTATAACATTCTCATTATATCCAACCTCCTCCGGCTCGTGCAAATTTGATCAGTAAGTGTCAGCTTGCCTTTTAATTTTTACATCTCCAAAGATATTGAATAAATTTTAAAGGATTCTTACAAGCTAAATCGCTGCTCTGAAGAAGGCTTAGAAGATGCTACGGCTTTGCTTTTACATTTGTCACATGGACCACCACCGGCTAGGGATCTTGTTCTTAAACTACTCTTACAGGGAGCGGCAACTCTTGGCCAGACAGTGACAGTCCATATTAATTCTTTATTAGAAGAACTTACAGCTTACAATAAGTCTCACCCTCCTGTTCCACACGATGAAGATATTTCCCTCACATCAGAAAAAGCCAAAAAAGGACTCAAGGACAGGTAAAAGACATATATATATATAGTGAGTAGTATATATCACATAATATATATCACTATATATATATATTACTATATAATAATATCTTATATATATATATATACTATTTATATATTAATATATATTATAGTATAGTAATTTACCCTACTAGTATATATAGTGATATATATCAGTAGTGAGATGCAACTGAAGTATAGAACATTTACCGCCAGCAGTTTAATATATATTACTATAGTGGATAATATATTACTAATATATATACCTACGTATATATTATAGATATAGCTATATATATTATAATAACCGGGTACTTATTATAATAGCTAACGAAAACATCAAAAACACTATTTAATAATCTTATAATACGTATAGAAAATGATTAGGGAAAAGCTTGTTGTCATTATATTTACCACAACTACTTAATTTAAATCACATTCCAATGCAGTAATTTCTCTAGCCTATCATTTTTTAAAAATTATGCTCTCGTTTTATAGATAAGAGTTTTTTAAGCGTTTTTTTCTTTTAATATAAAAATCTTACACTTGCTCTATTACGAATTCTATTCACTTAATTTATATGTAATACTTAGAACACCCTAGACTACAGCTATATAAAAATTATTAATATTCAATATCAGATCAATCAGACTCCATTCGATACAAAAATTCAAAGAAACTGCCACAAAGCCACATATTTCGTACATATTTACGGGGAAGATCGAGAACGAAGATTTCAATAATCATGCGATATTTTATCGACTTATATAGGAGACAGACTAGTCCGCTCCTTTATAAGTTGATGTAAAAAATGAGTCATTCGTCCGCCCTGGGTAAAGATTTTTACTCTTAAAGATCAGAGTAGGACCGAGAATTTCTAAATGAATTCAATAATTCATATAGCTACTATTCATTGTGGTTTATTTTCTTTTTAATTATTGATTGCAAAAAGCTTCTTTTTTAACTTTATAAATAAATTTTTAATCATTTAGTATACTTTTTTAACAACTTTAATTTCAATTATTTAAACCTAAAAAAATATTGGTAGTGAGCTACCCTACCCGGCCTACCCGTATATATACGCCCGCTGATAATATATACTATTATATATAATATAATATATAATATTATTATTTTAAAAATTACAAATATACTTATATAATTACATAATATATTTATACCCGATATATATATATATATTATATATTATATGTATTATATATACTGTATATATACGATCTAATATATATTAAAAAAAAAACGTGATGGAAAATTCTCTAATATTAGTCACTCTAACCAAGGCTGAATTGCCGTATAATAAGAAAATCCTACTTTTAAATTACAATAAAAAGTAGCTCAGATATGTATCTCTGTATTTTTCATTACAGAACCAAGTTTGAACAATTATATAATATATATATATATAATATAATATTTATAATATATTATATAATATTATAACTATAACCTAACATAATATAATATAACTAAATATATATAAAAACTATATAATTACTACTACTATATAATATTATATATAGTATACTAATATATATATAATATATATAATAAGATATATTATTTATACAATAAATAATATATATTAAAGAGTTTACATGTGTCATAAAGTTGTATTACATAGTTCAGAAGCTGAAACCACCTGTATAGTTTCAATTTTACCATCTATTGTCTGCATTGACTTCAAAAACTTCTTCTCAGCTTTTCTTTCCTCAGAACTCTTAAGGTGCCTATTAACAACGCAGGGAAGCATTCGTTAGCAAAAATAGAAAAACGTAAGTATAAAGTTGACCCTCACTGATGGCAGTTATTAAAAAGATATTAGTATAATATATTATATAATATAGAGAATATAACTATTATTATATATAATTAAGAGGTAGTAGATATATATAAGAATATTATATGAAGAGCTTATACCGGATATATTTATAAAAGACTAAATGTCAGAAGAAACAAGTGGGTAAGTACCCCACATAAGGGAGTTAAGGACCGGGAACAGACAGTGACGTAACGGGAGCCCTTAGAGTAAGGATAGACAGAAGTGAAGAGAGAAGGAGAGGGGGTAACAGAAGGTCGGAACAAGCCCGCGGTAGATACACGTAGCAGGCGATCGAGAGCGAAATGTATTAAAGGTAGAATTTGAAGGAAAATGCTGTGAAGAGCAAGATGACGGTGGTAGGTATGAGCTAAGTGAATACGTAGTGGAGTAAGAAGATAGAAGGTTGGGAGGAACACGAGGTGTTGCGACTGCACCTGTCTAGCGTTCGGGAGGGGCAGTGACTACGTGAGTTAAGGCAAGACCAAGAAGAGGTGTAAGAGCGATTATGGGACGAACACTTAGGAGAAGAAAGGGAAATGACCCATTGGCTAAATAATAGTAAGAAGGAAGGAAGGAAGAAGAGGGGAAACAGGTGAGAAGTAAGCAATGGCGGGAAAGTCAATAAACATAGGAAAGAGTGAAAGAAAAAATAATGTAAGAGCATGTGCAATATAGTAAAGAGTAGTGAGACACGTAAACAGTGAAACATAAAGCAAGAAAATGAAGGATCACATAAGGACATTATGGCAATCCACAAGGCCAGCAAAGACAAATATCAAGTAGGAGTGAAGAAAGTGAATGAAGGTCATGAACTAAGGTGAAAAGAAGAAGGGAGAAATAAGGAGGTTGATAATTAGACACAAGCTGGTGAAGGCAAATAATTGTAAGGTGCAGAACGACGTGAGACCTCTGTTCAGTCTTAGGCAGAGAACAACGAGTAGTCTGGTGCAAACTCCGGAGCCAGAACGGTAGTGAGCAAGATAAAAGTAGTGAAAGTGGAGGAGAGTAAGCTCATTACAACGTGAGATTAAGGCAGGAGGTCAGAAGAGAAATGATAAACATTAAACGTGACGAAAACTATAACCCACCTCTCTGTCCAGCGTACGGTAAATAGGACTCAAGTAGGGGCAGGTAAGTAAATACAAAAAATGCCGGGTGCGGGGCCGAAAAAGAAAAAGAACAAATGAGCGAAAGACAGAAAAGTTTGAGGAAGTAGGCAAAGTGACTACCCAAAGAAAAAGACAAGAAACAGTACGGAAAAAGAAGAGAACGACAGAATGAGTAGGAGAAAGAACGCGCCGACAAGAGCGCGTCAAAGGAGAACGAACAAGGGGACGGCGTCCGATACAACTCACACAAAAAACAAACAATTAGAATTGAGGTAGCAAACCTACTAGATGGCGCCGTATAGATACCGGACAACCTGAAGTCACAAGAAGTTAAACAGATCAAAGTAGACTAGATATTATAAGTTAAACACGAAACAGGAGTCATACAGATAAGATACGTCAATACAACACCACAAACCAACAACTATCTATGCACAAAACTAAAGTCTTGTGACCGTAACGGCTCAAACTCACTCCACCTACTTAAATAATAGATATATTAGAGAAGATAGAGTATATGAGATTATATAATAGATATATATACTAGTACGTATATCTATGTCATTTAGAAATAAGAGAAGAATTAGGGGTCAGTTGTTCCACACATGTATATATTTATTTTAGATTGATAATATGAATAAATGATATTATAGTTTATATACTATATACTTACTCACTTAGTATGCTAACGCTCCCCCTAGATCGATATACGTAAGATTAATATATATGAGATTATGAGAAAAAATTTGAGCACAGTAATAATTATAATAGTAGTAGAAGACACTAGAGATAGATATATAGTTAGCTAAGATATTGGTGAGCTAGTGATAACCACGAGTACATGATAGAGATAGGGCAGACCTACGGCACCCCAGACGGTCGGTGATGGGGACCAATGAGGTATATGAATTAGGTAACTTCTGAAAACTGAGGTTAATGCGATTGAACGAGTCAGAATTATATAATTCACGTATAGGCGTCATGTGTACAATCACAATAGACCTAGCGTGCAGCGATCTATATCATGGACAAGTCAGCCCACTGGGGACTAATAGGTATTGAGGCAGTAGATGAGTATATATATGACGAATAGACTAGTGTAGAAGTCATATTGACGTGATATAGAAAGGAGTTACTCACTAGTTAGTGAGTGGTGATAAGAATATAGATAATGTTGGATAGTAGTGAGTGAGGCGTGAACGTATGAAGTGATGTGGGATAGTGGTAGAATATGAAGTATCTAAAAGTGAACCTAATGAAATCATGTGATATAAGAGCAGATCAAAGAATGAACAGAAAGTCGACGTGACTGAGTGGTAATAAAGTGATGTATGTAGTAGGGGCCAATAGCAAGGGAGGTGAGAGCTCACGAAGACTAGCGACGCGTGAGCTACGCCGAGAGTCACATAAGTGATAATAAGTACCGAAGCAGCTCGACAATAGAGTTAATATCCACGTGGAGGTACACCGTAAATAATATAATATGTATAGATATATGAGTAGGCTAAATACCACTCGGGCTATATCGGATACTCACCAAAAGCAATGGAATAGTTATGGGTAACTCACGTATACGCGGAATGAGGGAAAAGAGAAGGGTGCCGGGCGGGAAGGGTCCCGTGAGATAAAGTTATCCTAAAAAAACCACCAGGTCAGGTGTAGTAGTATGGAGACGTGGGGTATGATTAAACAACAGGTGAAGCCAAAAGTGAGGTTAGGATCATACAGTGAGTGGAGCAAAGGTAAGCACTAAAGAGATAATATATATATATACGTAAGAGCACATGTGTGAGAGTCGTGAGTGAGGCGCCATTAAGGGAAGCGTATATATATGAGTAACCTCAACATAAGGTCATGAGAGAGTGAGATGTATGATGTGGTGAAGGATATTGTTATGAAGCCTTACAGGGGCTACCTGTATGCCGGTGGGGTGAGAGAAATAATTTAGTCTAACCATGGAAAGGACCTAGGTAATTTACTAGGCATAAATAAAAATATAGTGAGTGTGGAGTGTAGAATAATAATGCTCACGAAGAAAATAGGTTACCATATGGCGGTAGGCGTTAGAGTTTATGATTAAAAAGATAAATATCACAGTGACTTAAACACGATAATGAGTTAAAAAAATTAGGGGGGGAGTAGATACTAAGTATCATGATAGTAGGGTGGAAAACGAAAGTCTATAGTGGAAAGTAGTAGGGAATAAATAATAGGAGTTTAAATAATATAAATAGATAGACAGGGTATGAGTCTGCACCAATATAATTACAAATGAGGGTCGGTAATAAATGCATAGTGTAGAACTGTTTAACCGTAAGTATACTATCGTACTGATGAGGGCGTGATAAGTAGCTATCATAAAGCGTAAATGTAGGCTAACAGTATATATATAGAAGACGACACCAAAGAGGTGCCTGCACCGGAATAGGGACTAGGAGTGGCGGGGATATAAAATAGACAAGCCATGAGTGCAAATAAAAGACCCCCAAAAAAGTGGTGAGTAGGTAAAGTGGGTGTAGGAGACGCAGACTATAAGGATACCTACGAGCGTATGTAGAATTATATACT
Source organism: Trachelipus rathkii (assembly GCA_015478945.1). Lineage (NCBI taxonomy): Eukaryota > Metazoa > Arthropoda > Malacostraca > Isopoda > Trachelipodidae > Trachelipus > Trachelipus rathkii. The sequence goes on along the minus strand of JABUQX010124577.1, from coordinate 9,181 downwards.
ACACTCCTTATAAGTGTGAAAAGTATTAGGAAAATGATATCCGGTGCATTTGAGGAGAAATATTGTAAAATCTGAGGCAGAAGTCGGTGTGGGTCAAGTTAGTAGCATAAAACATGGAAAAGTATAGATAATATGCAGAAGTGTTGGAATAAAACAACGGCATCAGCGGTTTATGTGTAGAGTATGTGTGTACATATAAATATATATAACTGATATATATGACGTGTAGTAGTATATCGTGCGACATGCACCCAATAATTAATATACTATATATATAAATATATACTAATTTAATAAAATGTTTAATTGTGAATTAAGAATAATATAAGTATAATATAATAGAAGAGAGTGGGATTATAAATACTACAGAGCGTAAATTAATAGATATATATAAGTAACCTCGTAGTCTATCTCACCGTAACGCTCACAGGATCACGGGTTGATCATATCTACCGAAGTCATTAAGTGATGGAGGGATATAAGTGAGGAATGGTGATATAAATAAAAAATTAAATATATATATATATACGTAATAGGTAGTACCACGATCAGAGTGCAAATCAAGTATAGAACGCACAATATAGTGAGAGATAATAATAATAACGACTGATTCTAATTCGTATAAATGTTGCGAGGTACTAAGATTACTGAGTAAATAAATAAAATAAAATAAAAAAAAAACAGACGAACAAAAACCAGGAAGGTGAAAATGAGGGACCTATAGTAGAAAGAATAACTCCAAATATAGATATGTATATATATATAATATATTATAATTATAAAAGATTAATAGATATAATATTAATATATAGTGAGTATATATATTTTATTACTAATTAATAAATACTTAACGTAATTATATATGAGATATATAAATATATCAATATAACGATGTAATGATATAACGAATACGAGTAGCTATACAGACTACATGAAGTAATATAATCACGAGAGTATAATAATAGATAGATAGAATAATAATACGACCTGTAGTAGAAACCGACCTTCATAACCGTAGCTGTAAGTCTCACCTATGCAAAGGTAGGTATATATAATATACTTATATTAACTATAACACAGGTAGCGGGGACCACAGGAAATCAACTTGAAGGCCGCAGCCAAACCACCAGCGCCTAACCAACGTTAGCGCTCACAGCTAAGTGTAAATATTATCACAGGCCCAGCTGATGAATGAATATGAGCCCAACATGTACGACGCAGATGAATGGACTACTGATAGGCATTAGCACTGCTCGTTAGAAGTAATGAGCCGTATTAATGCGATACCAATACATTCCGGCGCCACGAAGGCGTTATACCTATATAGATAATATAATCTAAGTACAGATAATATATATAACCCTATATATATATTTTAATATATATATATAAGACTATAAAAAATAATTCTAGTGTATACTGTACTATATATTATAAATATATGAATATATAAATATGAATCTATAACTAAGATATATATATTACATATAATATTAATTAAGTTACTATATATAATACTATAATATAATATTATATATATATAACATATATATTTGTTAACGTAGTAAACTCAGTAAGAGTAGAATATTATATTAGATATATATATAACACAATATTATATATATACACCCTATAATTAATTATATATATATATATATATACTATATATTATATTAATATATATACTATATATTGAGTACGCTACCTACCTCATTAATACTATAATAGCGTATATAAATACTATTATAATTAATACTTATACATACCTTATTAAATATATATGATATATAATATATATATACTAAACTCCTATATATCCCTATATATATATTATAATAGTTATATAATATTACGATATAATATATTATAATATATATATATACCCGTAATAATATAACTTATATATAATATACTATACATTATATACCTTATATATATATATATATATAATATATATAATACTATTATATATATTGTAATACCTATTATATATATAATATATAGTATATAATATATATTATACCGCACCACTATATATATATAATTATATATATCTCCATATATATATATATAATTATATATATACATATATATAGATATAAACTATATATAAGGTAGTATAGTAGTATATATCAGGATGGGAGTCGAGTCGGAGCGGAGTCGAGCGTTTCAGGGTAGGAGTCGGACTTCGGATCGGACTCTCGATTTCCAAAAAGTAGATCTGGAGTCGGGTCGGAGTCGCAGGAAAAAAACCCGCTCCTTTCGACTCCCAAATCAATTTTGTATAAACTTTTCCAGCAAAAAATACTTCTGAAAACTAAATCTGAAATTTTTATTTAAAAGACGTACATTTTTTTTAATTTTAGACATTTGTGAGAGCACTGAGAGAAGCCGAACAGTGATGAAGTTGAGGAGTCTAATGACTGGTACATTGAATAAATTTCGGAATCACTTGTGTATGGTTGATTAACGGACCTATCAACAGGCGGAGACGATGCTATTAATAAGTCGTACAAAATTTAAAAGTCAAGGTAGAGTACATAACTGATTTTAAAATATAGAGATAAACCACCAATTTATAAAGATAGTTGGAATAAGCTTAAAAGGATCGGAGAGATACTATACATTTATGTACAACAACTGCGCTGGCGCTCACGTTGAATTAATGACGTTTTTTCAAATATTTCACCGTACCTTCAAAGCCGGAATTTGTTCTAATACCTATATAATCAGACCGGAAAATTATATTATACCCACAACCAGAAGTGGAGATATATAAAAAAGTAATCAATCAGTTTGAAAAAAAAAAATATATATAACCAAAGAATATGTGCGTACGGAGCAGGTAAGACAAAACCTGTCCGTACTCACAAGTGACCACAACATACTAAACTCAAATATGACACTGATACATAATACATAAGAATACCCAACAAACCATAGATAACGACTAGAATCCTAATATAAAAAAGCATAGTCATAGTGCCACCATTAACATACAACAAAATAAGATAACAAAATCATACTACGATATAAACAAAAAATCTGAATAACTCAGATACATACTACTAAACAAGTATAATAAGCATACTAAAAACACTGGCGCACCCCTCACATCAACTTGAACTAATACACGCGCCCTACACCCTACTCTCTCACTCCTATCTATATTATATAACATATATATATAATGATGATAAAATAACCCACCTAAATATATATATATAATAATATTGACTATATATATGATACTATATAATATAATTAATATAATATGTAATAATAATATATAAATAATATAAATATAGAATTATAATTATAATGAATATACATAATTAATATAAGGAAAATAGACAAACGCCCTATAGTATATATAACACGATAGAGCCGTAAAAAATAAAAAATATACTAACGTAAATACCTCTTCATATACTAAAAAGTAAATATAGCTGAATAAGATAGAATTATTATCCGCAACCTGGACCGTATAATACCTATATATCATATACCTCATGACGTATAATCCTATTACTCTAACCCATAATACTCTCCTTATAGGGATTGCTCAGAAAAAAAAAAAAACGCACCAAAAAAGGGAAAAACCATCGACCTGCGTGGCTAAAATGTTCAGACTACCCGGAGATAAAGCTGGATCCCCGGAGCTCCCTCTTAGCTGCACAGTAAACCCCCACCCACTAGTGAGTGATGTCGCTCTATTCTTATGGTAGTGATGCTAGGGCTGCTATAGTGATGAGACTGCGAGAGTGTACAGCATCAAAAAATTTACGGCGACCTGGTAGCGGATATAATATGCTATAGGGTGTCGGTTGCGAGAAAAGAAAAAATAAAATGTGCGGTGCGGTGCGGTAAGGGCAACGGAGAACAATATTAGTATAGGTATTAGCATAAGAATGTACCTAGGTGCTGAGTGTCGAGTGGGTTAAAGGAATTTGAGAAGAAGATCAACCAGCACTGCACGCACAGCTTACCCGACAAAATTTCTATTAAAATTAATAAAGCACTGATAAGGAAAAAGATTTGAAATGAATGACAAGAGAATATATAAGATATATATATATGATAAGAAGTAAATAATGTATTAGATTTAGTTGAGGTATAGATATATATATATATACTATATATATAATATCTATGAATATATCATAATATATAATAAATTGATTAATAATACGTCTATTATCAATTAAATAGGAACGAATGAAACTCCCTCCTTAGAGAAGAGATTTTAATATATAAAATTTGTAATTATAACAGTCTAAATGCATTCACGTTTTCATCAAACTGACAAGGTAGAAAGTTTATATATAGAGATAAATTTACTGTCCCAAGCACAGAAGTGTAAGTATTGAGAAACATGAGTCAGATTTCATTCATACCTATTGCAATTTTATTATATCCTATTTTTAAATTTTAATATTTTAATTTTTAAACATTGAAAAAGCAGAAAAAACTTCATTATAAACAAATTACAATATTTGGAGTAAATAAATTAGAAAAGTGAAGAAACTTCTGAAGGAAAACACTGAAGTGGTTAGATTCGAATTAGGCCCAAAAGCTAATTAGAGTTCAGCTTGCAGAAAAAAAAAAAAAAAAAGAAATTGAAGTAAAGTTAGAGCCGACATATTTTTCTCAGAGAGAGAGAGAGAGAGAGAGAGAGAGAGAGAGAGAAGAGAAGAGAGAAGAGAGAGAGAGAGAGAAGAGAGAGAGAGAGAGAGAGAAATTAGAATTAAAAAGATTTTGAATAAGACTGTGTCCCATAAAAAGCAAGCAATTCTTTGTTGGCACTAAATCCATCAGGGGAAGATGCCATCTCCCAGGTAATAATGAAGAGAGAAGTTAACTAGAGGTTATCTTTATAAGTTGTCCTCTTTGGCTTGGTTTCGTAGAGTCAACATATGTGGTCGCCATTTCTATAAAGTTGTGCTTGATTGTGTAAATAGTAAAATGTGGTGTCGGGAAAAGCTGAACGGAGCGGAGCGTCTTTTGGGCTAGTCTACAGAATCTCATATGTAGTGTCGAAAGCAAGCTGGATTAACTTCTTAATTGAGATAGAATATAATATATATATATATATATATATATATATATATATATATATATATATATATATATATATATATATATATATATATATATATATATATATATATATATATATATATATATATATATATTCCACACATCCCGCAGCGTGGACGAAGTCTGCAATGGTGATCTGGATGAAATTCCCATCACATTGCAGATTCAAAAATCTGAATAAAATTCACACCCATGTGAACACATGGTTGCCAAGGAAGGAATCCCGGGCGATAAAAGCAGAAGTCGAGACTCAACACTCAACCATTCAGAAAGTAAAGACTCACAACCCAAGAAAAATATTTAATAATCATTTGTTAACACCCCTAGTATCTGTATCTCATATGCTCAACCCCAGTAAACTAGTCATTTATTTATAATATGTTGCATCACTAACAATCTATAAACAATTTATAATAAACTTAATTATTATACTAATATCCATGTAAACTAACATATGTCAAAGTACACGGAACCTGCCCTGTACAATAACTCACATTACTCTCATTCTCAGTATCTTCTTTTGACGTTGCGATTTGTGTCCGTTTGTGCTTATGTCCTCCTCCAGTAAATCTGAGTTACTACGGACCTGCCCAAGTCGCCCACATATTATGACCTCCAAGGTCACCCACATCCCTCCCTTCAGATCTTAACTTCCCTACACTCCGATAATAAAAATAATCTAATTCATATCACTCCCACTATCCTTAAACAATCTGGCGATGTACAACCAAACCCTGGTCCAACAAAATATATCTGTCAAATCTGCAACAATCGCGTAACAGACAACCAGCCATTTATAAAATGTTTCCACTGCAAGAGATGGATCCATAAAAACAAATGTTCCCCTTTTGCAGTCCTGCCCCATCTGACCCACACAGGGACTTGCTTCATTTGCAACCCCCTACAACTTTCCCACCACCAATCAACTCAAACAATTAGAATCTAATAATAAAAATCCTTCAAATCAATATAAATGGCTTAAACAACAAACTGAGAAATTCTTGCTTTCCTCTACAAACAACATGGATATAGCTCTGATACAGGAAGCCCCATGCCCAACAAAATACCCCAGAACACCATTCTAGGGATACGACTCCATTTACTCGGACACTCTTTCTGAAAACACCCTACCTAACACTAATTAAAAAAATAATATCTATCACTTAATACTACCAGAAGCCACTACTAATATTATTTATCCTCAACATCAATCATTTACTATTCTCTTCAACAACTATACTCCACAGCATATTAAACATATACATTTCCCCATCCACATCACAGCAGTATGCGACAACTTCTAATATATAACTCGCCCTATCTGTCCCACTCAACAACCTAGTAATAAGGAGCAACTTCAACGCCCATCCTTTGGCTTATGGGAACTCCCGCAGATCTTGAGGAATTCCATCTCATTAACGATACCTTTAATATATTAAATTGATACAAACCTACCTCCAGAATTCCCCCACAAACTAACCAATCACAAACATCTCCTGACATCACTTTCTTCTCTCCTTCTCCCTTCGCCAACATAACATGGAACACAGAAATAGATCTCCCCACATTAAGTACATCCAATAATAATCCCATACACAACAACAAAAATGTCTCTAATCAAAAAAATAGTTACAACTTTCACCAAACTACAAAAAGGCAAAATGGCAAAATTTCACCCTGTACATAGAAACTCACTAACCCCTAATGGAAATCAACAACTCGCTCTCCCTACACAAGGCCATAGGCAAACTCACCAAAGTAATACAAGAAGCCTCCAACCTCTACATACCAAAGGGCCATAGAAAACACCACAACCCCTCATTAACACCTGAAATCTGCAACCTGATAAAACAAAGAAATGTCATTAGACATCAAAATATCTACACCCCAGATCTAACTGCTCAAATTAACCTATATTTCAAATTTCCGTCTCATGCTAAGGCAGAAAAAAATTCAAAACATCTAAATGACAACATGGAAGCCTGAAGAAAACAGAACATAGCAGGTAGTGAAACGTCTCCATAACTAACCAAATAACCCCATCCCACAGACAAAGCATTTAGAGGGTAAAATAACTTTCTTCCCTCCCCCAAGCAACACAGCAATATCCTTGCACAACACTACTCCAAAATCTCTAAGAAACCCACTCACTCAAATAATAGAAAAATAATACGCAACCTCAAGAAAACAAAATAGAAAAAAATCAAAACCCTGATTCACTACACTAGAAAGTGCCTCAATTATCGAAACCATAAAAAACTCTCCTGCATCTGGGCCAAGCAAAATCTCAAACCTTCACATTAAACACTTAGGTCCAACTGCTATCTCATCCATTTTAAATATTTTCAACAAGTCTTGGTCATTCAACTACATCCCTCCACTTTGGAAAAAAAGCAAGAATCATACCCAAATTAAAATCCAGAAAAGACCCCAACTTTCCCTCTTCACATCGACCCATATCCTTCCTCTCCTCCCTGTGCAAACTAATAGAGAAGATCATTCTCACCAAAATCCAACCACACTTTTACTCCTCAACCCACCAACATAGCCTCAAAAAAATCACACTCAACCTCAACCTCACTAACACATATCACACAAAACATCATAAATGGCTTAAACAAAAACTCCATCCCTCAGAACAATACTACTAGCCAGTGACATTAGTATAGCATTCGACACAGTACCCTTTCTCATCCAAAAAATCCTAAACACTCCCTTCTAATAATTACAAGAAATGGTCAGCCAATCTCATATCTGAACGCACTGCACAGGTATCCAGCAAACACCAGATCTCAAGAACTGTAAAATTGAAAAATGGAGTCCCTCAAGGTGCCATTCTGTCACCGTTCCTGTTCAACCTCTTTAAAGCTGACATTCCCACCCCTCGATCTCCCATTTCACATCTTATGACCTATGCAGACGATATAACCATAACCATACCAGACCCCTCTGTTCCTACGGCTACTACTCACACTAACACTTACCTAAACCAACTAGAAGCCTGGCTCTCGTCCAACAGAATGTCAGCCTCTGCCGAGAAATCATCTATAACCTGATCACCACTGACAGACACCAATCATCATTACACACACAAGTAACTCTAATGACTCCATCATCCCACTAAACAAAACACCTAAAATTCTCGGTATAACCTTTGACACACTTTACCTTTACACCTCACGTCACATCAAAACATCAAAAACACAGCAAATAGAAAACTAAATGTCCTACGAACTTTTTCACAACACAATTTCAGGAATAAAGCAACCACACTGACAACTACATACAAAAAAATCTCAAGAATCACAGTCAACTATGGATCAACAGTCTGGTACACTCTAATCTCATCAACCAACAGAATCAAATTACAAAGAATCCAAATTACTGCCCTTAGAACTAGCACAGACTGCCTGAAAATCACTCCAATTCAACATCTACACGAAAAAACAAAAATTCTCCCAATTCAGAATCATATGGACATGATAGGGGAGCAATTCTATGCCAGGGCTCTCGAACCTACCCATCCATTCCATAACTTCCTACAAGCAAGATCACACTATATACCGTTTAAATCTCCTCCCTTCCTCCTCCGCTGCCCTCTATTATGGCCAACTCCTCAGAAATATCCTCCCCCCTCCAAACAACACATCTCTCTCAAAACATATTCAAACACACTTTACACAGCAATATCTCAACAATCGCCAACCAAAGCATTTTATTAATTCTCGCGACCCGGAAATATCAACAACACAAAATACTCTCCCACGAGAGATGCAAATCTCACTATCTACATTGAGATCTGGACATCACCCAGACCTCCAGGAATACTGACACAGGTTTCAACTCCAAGACGCAACCTCTCCACTCTGCCGAAGATGCCTAATAGAGGCAGAAACAACCAATCACCTCCTTTTAAAATGTCCCCTACTCACCCCCTACAAAACACTCCATCAGATTTCCTCCCTGAGAGACCTGTGGCTTCGCCCGGTGGAGGTCGCTGGGTTTCTGGAGATGACATGGACCCCCCAAATAAGAGGGGCCCAGGGGCAATGAATAATATATATATATATATATATATATG
>JABUQX010124576.1:17500-19386 GCA_015478945.1 Trachelipus rathkii | reverse complement strand
CTGTTTATTGAACTCTTACTCCACTAAACTATCTAAATTCTTGACTACCCTAAATCTTTTCAAAATCAATCATTTGATTTCGATGTTATTCCCTGCTTCGGCCTTCCTCTACTTCTCTTAATGCGCGCTGGTTGAACTTGCCTACATTCTCTATCCAGAATGTAATCTTGGAGCAGTTCATGTACTTCCTACTCGATCTCTGATGTCTTAAGATGAACCCAATATCTAGATAATTTCTTAACTTTCCAATCCTTCTCCTTATTCTCTTGGTTAATCCGATCGCTTTCTTATCTCTATATCCATTTCTATATATTTTCATGTCTTCCGCAGGAAACACTTACGCCTACGAAGTAGAAACCGTTTTGACACTTTGGTGCTGAAAACTGGCTGGACTTGTTGTTGTACTTCAATGATTTCTCATGGGATAACCAATGCATCGGTGGAAGAGGTCCATCGGAATGTGCAGAACGCATTATCGATGAAGGACTACAATTCGCATATTCTTTCCATCAACTAAAAACTTACAAACCTTGATTTAACTCTGCTTTTTTTCGCACAATTCGTCACAAGAACGATTCCCTCAGGAATTTCCGTCGTCTTCAAATTTCTGAAACTCTGATGTTTATATTACTTCCAGAATCCTGCAAAATTTATTATCCATGCCACAAAAAACCTCTCTCTCTCTCTCTCTCTCTCTCCTCTCTCCTCTCTCTCTCTCTCTCTCTCTCTCTCTCTCTCTCTCTCTCTTCTCTCTTCTCTCTCTCTCTCTCTCTCTCTCTCTCTCTCTCTCTCTCTCTCTCTCTCCATAGAAAAATGCATATAATCTTTCAGGTTCCTATTCCTTCAGGCCATTTCTATTTCCAAAAAAGGCCAACTAACTTTGCTTCTTAATCTTTCCATCCTTTAATATCTTCCAATCTTTTGCTAAAGCTGAACTCTTCGCACAAACCTTTGCTTTTAACTCCACTTTTGAAGATCCAGGAGTTATTCCTCCGTTTCCAACTCTTCCAACTTAATTACGCCTAACATGGTAATTTCTTATAAAGATATTTTTTTAACTCTCCGAGGTTAACTCTAAGAAGGAGCTTGCACCCTACCTTAGTAAAATGTCTCGTATCTGTCTTTCCACTTCGACCTTCATATCGTCCTCTAAACTTGCTCTCATTTAACCTGTGCTGCAAAAGGGAAATCGCCTCTCAAATCTTCTAGCTATCGTCCTATTGCTTTAACTTCTGTTCTTTCAAAGGTTTTCGAATTTATCTTCAAGAGAATGATCTGGAAGCATCTTAATTTTTTTAATTTAATCTTTGATCATAAATGTGCCTTGTAAGGAACGCTTAACTGGTGATCTTCATTCTCTTATCTCTGATTCTTGATCATCTGCTACTTGGCATTTCGGTGAATCCTTTGCTTTGCCGCTACACATATTTAAAGCATTTGATAGAGTCTGGCAAAAAGCTTTGATTTCTAAACTTTCCTCTTATGGTATCTATCATTCTCTCTGATTTCATTTCCGGTCTTTCTATATAATCCGTTGAGGCGTAATCGTTCATTCTTTAAATCAATTAACAGCGGTACTTCATTAAGATTCTGTGATATCTACAACATATTCAACTTTCATTAATAATATTCTGTCTATCACCTTGTTTTCTATCAACTCCTATGTTGATGACTCTTCCCTTCATTACTCCTTCCAATTTGGGGTTAGATCCTTTTAACAGCAATAAATACATGCCAGAATGGTGACCTTGAAGCAGTTGATCTCTGATCTTTCTCGTATCTCTAATCAGTGCAAATAAAAAATCGTACTTTTTAATGACACAAAAAATACAGTTTCTTCATCTATCTACTTCACATTATCTTCCACACAACTATAATATCTTCTT
>JABUQX010124576.1:5000-7500 GCA_015478945.1 Trachelipus rathkii | reverse complement strand
TTTTCCAGTTTGTATATTTGTGTGGAAACGCTCCAGTTGCGACAACACTTCAGGATAACAGGTATTTTCTTTTATGTGTCATATCAAAGTAAGTGAAGTGTTAATTAAATTTTTAATATTTCATTTAAAGGTTTCACATTTTCATTTTACATTATTTTTTTTAATGTTCAAATAAATATTTTTCAATATTTATTTGTCAATGGTAATGCAACACCTTCAGCGTTTTATTACAATTGGCAAGCCTTGTTATTTTGCAATCGATCAGTTGTTGACTTTCACTTTCGTTTTGGATCAGCTGAGCGCTCGCACACACACTTGTTTTCCGGATTTCCTTTGTTTTATGCTACGCTGGGTATTTTATGTAACAAAGGAAAAACGGTATTCAAGGTAGTTTTATTTGCCGTACTATTATATAAATTAAATATTTAATAATATTTAATTTATCTAATATTTGGTTTATCTATTTATCGAGTTGATATATTTATTTATCTATTGGTTTATCTATTTACTAATTTTTTTTATCATTTCATTTAATTATTGATATTGGGTATTATATGATATTTAATATTTTAATATATAATATTTATTATTACTGGAACATTTATTTATTTTCTGTAGTATATGTTTTTATTCAAATTTTATATATATATATAAATTTATAAAACTGGTAGTCGTGTCAATTAAATCACAAATCTTTATTTTATCTATTTTATATGTTTAGTGGTAAAGGTTCTGGAAGACTAATTTACTCTTGCTAAAAAAGAAAAGAACCCGTTGCAAATTGCATTTATTCTCTTAGTTTTTTTTTGGATTATTTGGTAAGTTAGTATCAATCATTTGTGTGTCCTGGATCCATCTGATCCATCTGCAAGGTATTTTTAACAGGAGAGTATCTTCAATACGGTTGCATAAACCCGATGCGAATGCCAACGAATGGGGGCCTGTCTGCCATCATCGATCCAGCATAGTAAGTGTCAAAATAAGTGTTGTTGTCATATAGCATCACATTTATATGGAGGCCGGAGTCCGGGAAAAGGCTGTGACTACCAATTCGCCTAACGAAGAGAGAGTAATCTCAACAGAAGGGACTTTTGTTACTATTTGTTAAATAAATTCATCATTTATATTTTACTTATGTTGAACAAAAACATCATTTCAAATATGGATTTCCAAATTACCGATCCTCTAGTATAGGGTGCTTGCTCTTAGAAGCCACAATCTGCAAGACGCTGACCCTATATAATTGGGTGACGCCTGCGGGAGTAGAACACCAGAACTTAATCAACGGCCTTTGAAAAACAAAAAATGAAGAAGAAACACTAATATTATTAACAGTTGCAGCTTTTTTCATAAGGGCCGAAGCCCAATGATCAAGAAACGAACATTATCGGATCTGGAGCCTTTTCAATTTTTCATTTTAATAAATTTTGGATAGGTTATCAGCTTTTCACAATATCAACAGGTTTCGAGGATTCATCGTAAGACATAGCAAGCTGTGCCTTTAGCGGTATGGATTTCTTTTCAATCTTTCAAGTTGGATTATGGGCCAGAACTCTTTTTGAATTCCACTACGAACTGCTGATTCCTTTTCGATTCTAAATTAAATTTGGTAAATTAAGAAGTAATTGTAATGAAAATTTTTCAAATTAAAGGACTAAATTTAAGCCAGACTTTCGCCTGCCACATATGTACTTCTTTAGCGTATGGATTTCTTGTCATCATTTTAAGTGTTGGATTGATGGGCAGAATTTTTTTGGAATTCCACTACAGACTTTGATTCCTTTTCGAATTCTAAATGGGTTTGATTGACCGTCTCCCTTTTATGTTTGAAGAAATTTTTCAAATAAAGGACCATCAAATTTCAAGCAACGTCATCATCTAATATACTGATTTGGTCAGAGCAATGTTTTCTCTCGTATACGCTTTTGGAACTTTTACGACGATGCGCATTGGGTCAAACCATGGATACATTAAGAAACGGCCTTATACTGGACCTTTCCTTGGATTGAACGGTTCGATCGATGTGGCCTATGTAACTTGTGAATAAATGTGTTGTTTATTATATCAAGAATGTATGTATTGTCAAAATTTTGGTATTTTTATGCATTTAAATGTTTGTATGTTTTGTTTAATTCTAACGGATATAACCAATATGCTTGTGTTTGAATGCACCTTTTATTTTCTGTATAATATAACATTGTAATTTTATGTATTCAATATTTGTAATATATGTTTAGATCTTCGATGTAACCAGTTATGATATATATATTGAATATTATTATTAATTGCATGTATATACTATTTGTGTCTTCAAATGTTTAGTAAATGTTACTTATGTTTCAGAATAATTAATATGTTTTGCATTTGGAAAGTACTTTTAACTTTATGTATTTCTAGCTATTTTTATCCCAGAGGTAAAAATGCTTTTATATGTTTGTGTGCATTGTTAAAATGCCCACAATATTAATACATTTGAATGAAGGTTAATTTTTCTATCTTG
>JABUQX010124575.1:15000-42064 GCA_015478945.1 Trachelipus rathkii | reverse complement strand
TATATATAAATATATATATATATATAATATCTATATAGAGTATATATATAATTATAATATAAAAGAGAACTGATATTATAAATATATATATATATAATAAATATAAATATATATATATATATATATATATATATATAATATATATAGTATATATTATATAGTACTGATATTATATAGTATATATTAAGGGAATATAGTGCCAAATAATTCCAAATGTTTCGAGAAATACTGTTCTTCATTTTCAAACCCCAAACGAAGAAATGTAAACGACATCAGTTAAATTAATTTAACACCGAAATTGTATAATTTCATTAAGTTGAAATATATTTTAATTTTAAATATTAAAAAAAATAAGAGAATGCAAAATTTTATCCTAATTAAGCTTCGTGATCCTAAGGCTATAATGAAACTTTATCGCTACTTTTCCTTTCAACGTGCCCATCAAATTTGAAATAGAAACTTTTGGCGGTACTGATACTAATAAATGAATATGATCTTCTTGGAGATTCAACTCTTCCACTTCACAATCGGATATATTTTTTAAAATCAGATTCCTGATGTGATATTTCTATAAGCAGCGCTGCCAAATGTTGTTAATAAAAATTATTGCCAAAATTTACGGATAATGTTATAAGCCAACACTATTCACTAAAATCAAATTCCATTACTTTTTACGTTCCATAAAATCCGTAATGTATGATAAATTTGGTTAAGTAGACACATAATTACTCTGTATAACTTACCAAAGCTTATCATAACCTAAAATTTTATGGGTCCTTAAACGAATTTAAGGCCAAAATATAATACGATGACTTAATTTCATTTATATTTGAGAGGTTTGGCACCCACTGCTTTGTATTACTCTATTACAATGGGAGAGCCGAACGATATATTAAAAAAAAAAACGAATATCGAAAAATATATCGATATTTCGTCAGAATTGTTAACTCAAGCTATTACCCATATTCCTACAACTTAAAGTTTTCCCTGTTTTCATGACCACCCAAAGCATTGGTGGATTTTTAAGTCATAAATTAAAAGCATCTTATTACAAACAATCGCTCGTCGTATGTAAATGTGGCGGATGAGAAGAATGTCAAAGCAATACTCGTCACTCTATGAACATCTGAGTCCAATAGATCAATGCGGAAGAACTGGAGCTTTTAATAATCCTCCTGAAATTTTTAATTAAGTTGCTCGAAGAGTCTTTGAAGGAAAGTTTTTTAAAGTCCCACCACCAATTAAACCATTCAAATTTTAAAATAGTTGCACAAGAAAACTAACTGACAGACTTACGTATTTTAGAATCTTTCTATAAAAAGTTACACAGATAGCAGCTAAACTAGAACAATGATATTGTAGTTCCATTTTACTCAAAGGTTAATTATATTTTAACCTGTTTGCATCATCTTTTCATTACATTAACTTAGCTGAAATCATATCTTCAAACCTAATAAAATCACATTGTGCTAGAATAAAATATATTAAATGGCTTAGGTTTAGCTGTTTTAAATCTTTAAAATGGGAAAAGTAGTTTATCGAAACGTTCCGCATTAATATTTTTGTATTTAATACAATTATGTATATAGATATATATATATATATGATATAGATTATATATATATTACTAATATATATTAATATATATAATATATATATATATATATTATATATATATATATATATTACATGTATATATTATAATACTATATATGATATATATATATATAATAGTACATATATATATAATATATAATATATATGTCATATATATAGTATAATATAGTATATATATTGTGAGGACACCAAACTTACCAAAGCCCTTGCATATCTCGAAAAAAACTTACGATAGGTACAGGAAAATTAATAACATAGTTTTGGAATAGCGAAACGCAATTTTTTGTAGATGAGTAATAATATAATATATATATATTATAATAATATATAGATATAGATATATATATAATACTATATATATAGAATATATATAATATATATATATATAGTATATCATATATAGCTATATATATAATTTGTATATATTATATATATATATATATATTATATATAGATATAGTAATATAAATAGTAATATATTATATATAATAGGATAATATATATATATTATATATATATAGAGATAATATATGAGATATATATATTTACATAAATATATATATATATATATATATATTATAATATATATATCAATGATGTATATATATATATATATAATAATATTATATATATATATATAATAGATATCTATATATAATATATATATATAGCATATACTATATAATATATATATATATAGATATATAAATATGAATATAATATATATTAAATGATAGTATATAATATAGTGAGATATATATTTATATAGTAATATAATAATAATAGTAATATAATACTAAATATAGGTATAGTATATATATATATATAGTATATACTATATAGGCTATATAAGTATGTATAATATATAATATATTAACTAATATAATTAATAATAATTAATAATAATAATAATTATAATAATAAAAAATATAATTAATAATAATAATAATAATTAATATAATAATAGTAATAATAATAATAATAATAATAATAATAATAATAATAATAATATTAATAATAATAATTTGAAATAATATTAGTAATTAATAGTAATAATAATAGTGATATAATAATAATAATTCAAAAATTAATAATAATAGTTAAATAAATAATAAATAAATAAATAAATAAAAAATAAATAAATTAAATAAATAAATAAAAAAATAAAGGATAAAATTCGAAAACTAAAATGGATCATTAACTCCCTTCAAAAGGGAAAATTCTTGATGTTAAGACGACACTTAATTTAGACAAATAGCCAATGCGACTTGTCTGTTAGAATAACAAGATGTAAATTAGGAATTTTCCTATTTTCTTATTGTGTATCTAGAATTATTAAAATTATTTTCAAAAATGTTAAATTTCTCATTTCTCTTTATATTTTCAAAATGGTTTTAAAAAATAATCATTTTTAATGATAAGGCAAATTATTATTATTTTTTATTAGTTATTATTATTATTATTATTATTATTATTATTATATTATTATTATTATGATTATTATATATTATATTAATTATTATTAATCTATTATTATTATTATTATTATTATTATTATTACTATTATTATTGTGTATTTATTATATATTTAAATATTATTATTATTAGTTATTATTATTATTATTAATTATATATTACTATTTATTATATTATTATATTATTATTTATTATTATTATTATTATTATATTGTATTTATATTATTAATTATTTTATTTAATTATAATTAGTTATATAATAGACTATATATGTATATATATAGATACTATATATATATAGAGTATAGTATACTATATATATATATATATATATATATATATATATATATATACTAGTATATATATAATATAATATTATAGGTATATATATATATATATAATATATATATATATATATATATAATATATATATATATATATATATATAATATATATATACTATTATATATATTATATATATATATATAATATATATATATTAATATTATATATATATATGATATCAATTGATATATTATATATAATATATATATATATATAATAAATAATATATGTATATATATCAGAAATATATATAATAATATAGATAGATAATTATATCCATATATATATAGTATATATATATAGTAATATAGTATTATATACTATATATACTAATATATAAATATATATACAAGTATTATATATATTATATATAAATATAAATTATTTTTTAATTATTAAAAAATTTAATATTTATTTATATATATATATATATATATATATAATATATATATATATATATATATATAGATAGTATATATATATATAATATATATTATATATATTATATATTTCCATTGCGCTGTTTTCCCAAATAGTTATTAATTTCCGTGTTACTTTTCTCCCTTCGCTTTCAGTAACTGCTTGTTTAAGTTTCCGTAAATATATAGTATATATATAATTATATATATATATATAATATTATATATATAGTACTATATATATATATTATTAATATATATATAATAGTATATATGATATGTATATATATTATATAGATATAATATAGTATATAATATATATATAATATATAGATATAGATATATATATAATAATATAGTATTTATCATAATATAATATTTATATAGTATAAATATTTTATTAAATACAAAAATTAATCGACGTTTCGATAAACTACTTTTCCCATTTTAAAGATTTAAAACAGCTAAATAGCATTAATTATTTTATTCTAGCAACAATGTGATTTATTAGGTTTGAAATATGATTTCAAGCTAAATTAATTAATGAAAAAGATGATGCAAAGCTTGCCATAAATTAACCTTTGAGTAAAATGGAACTACAATATCATTGTTCTAGTTTAGCTGCTATCTGTGTAACTTTTTATAGAAAGATTCTAAAATACGTAAGTCTGTCAGTTAGTTTTCTTGTGCAACTATTTTAAAATTTGAATGGTTTAATTGGTGGTGGGACTTTAAAAAATTGCATTTTTTAATGCTGGAGTTAAATTAGTTTTTTATATTATTACCTGTGTATGGTGATACTCCCATGCGTTCACTAGTGCTAACGACAAATTAGGGCATAGTTCTTTCAACGTAGATTGCTGAGCATTCTTCACAAGTACATTTACATACGACGAGCGATTGTTAGGAGTCTGGTGGTTTGACTTTATGATTTAAAACTTTACCAATCTTTTGGATGGAAATGAAAACAGGGAAAACTTTAAGTTGTAGGAATATGGGTAATAGCTGAGTTCAACAGATTCTGACGAAATATCGATATATTTTCCGATATTCGTTTTTTTTAATATATCTTTCGGCCCCATGTAAAAGTAATAAAACAGTGGTGCCAAACCCCTCTCAAATATAAATTAAATAAATCTACCAAAAAATTTTGGCCTTAAATTCGTTTAAGGACCCATAAAATTTAGGTTATGATAAGCTTTGCAAATTATACAGAGTAATTATGTGTCTACTTAACCAAATTTATCATAACCTTATTGATTTTTGGAACGTAAAAAGAAATGATATATGAAAACAGCGAATAATGTTGCTTATAAAATTATCGTAAATTTGGCAATATTTTATTAACAACATTTGGCAGCGCTGCTTATAGAAATATCAAAACATCAATTGATTTTAAAAATATATCGATTTTTTTGGAATATATGTTATTATTTTATTACTGAAAGTTTCTATTTCAATTTAGCACTTAAAATTACTGTAATAGTTCCATTATACCCTTAGGATCACTAAGGTTAATTTAGGATAAAATTTTGCATTCTTTATTTTTTTTTAATATTTAAAATTAAAATTATATTTCAACTTTAATAAATAACAATTGGTGTTTTAAATAATTTAACTGATGTGATTTAATTAATTATTTTAGATTATGAAAGTGAGAAGAGTGTTTTCTCGAAACATTTGGGAATATTTGCACTAAATATTCCTTATATATATATATATATATATATATATTATATATATATAATATATATATAATATTTACATAAACTATTAGGTCATTATACATAAATGATATATGAATCGTACTTTGAAGTAACCTATAATATAAAATTTATGTTAAATTTATATAGATAATATTATATATTATAGTAATATATATATATTAATTAGTATATAGTATATAGTATATATTATATATTATATATAATATATAATATTAATTATATAATATATATAGTATATAGTAATATATAATATATATCACTATATATATATTATATATATATATAATATATATATATATATATATAGAATATTATATATATATGAATGAAATATTATATAACTATATATATTGATAGATAATATATATGATAGATATATATATAGTATATATATATACTATATATATATACTATACGTAACTATACCTTCTATATACTATACTATATATATTATATAGTATATATATACTAGCATAGTATATAAGTATATTATATAAGTATAATTATATTTTGAGTAGATGATATATATATCATATTATAGCGATGATAGTACTATAGATATATAGAGTGAATACTATATTATATAGAGTGAATAGTAATTATACTATGATAGTTAGTAGATGAAGATTTAAATCATATTGATGTACTGTATATATTTCTATTAGTCATTATGCTATGTGTTCTTATTATCTATATAAATATAATATATATATATAACTATATATTATACTTATACAATATATATTATATATATATATATATATATTATATATATATATATATATATATTTATATATATATATATATATATATAGTATATATTATATATACATATATATATATATTAGTATAGTATATATAATAATAATATTATATATTAAATATTGTCAGTATATGTATATAATGCCGTGACTATATAGATTTATATATATATATTTATATATAGGATATATATATAGTATAATAAGTTAATATATATAATATTTTCATGAATAACAACACACTACACAGTATGCATAAGCATTGTCAGGTTGAAGGGGGAAGAAAATTGATATTACATTGATGAACAACTCCCACCCTCAATGAGGCGCGGATGCATAACGCCGGAAAATAGGGCGTGAGATTTGTCGAGGGTGGAGCGCAGACGTGGCTTTACACGTAGTAAGGGAAGATTCTAAATACGAGCTGCGTAATAATGATGGGAAGATAGCCAAGGGGTCATTTCACATGAACGATAGTAGCGTTGGAAAGATTGAAGGAAAAAGCGCACTTACAATCTTGATCGCAGTTCTCTGGGTTTATCAATGCTTCTCATTTAAAAAAATTCATAGTGCAGACAAGGCACCCCACCTACTACTAGCGCTTGGCGCGACGCAATGGAGTAAGAATTGTCGAAGACTGGGAAACTCCTCCTTAAGTCATCTGCCGTTCGTCGTAAGTGCTATGTATTAAAACAGATACAAGGTACAAGCCAAGCGTCGTGCTCAGACGAACGAGTGAGAGAGTTTGGAAGCATAGTGGATCAGTTTTTTAGGTCTGTATTTGCTTTTTACTTCAGACCGTATCCATTTAGAAAAGAGCGGTGGAGCTGAGGCGAAACCCCCAAGATCTCTTTTACCCCCTCCCAGACTGCTTTGAAAACAGTATACTCCATTAACTGGTCTCAATTAAGACACCTGTACATATTTGCGCAGCTTGGAGCTGTTTATGCAGAGGAAAAGAAAATTCCTCTGTGAAGACATCCTGAACATGACACTCGCCTCAAGTGCTTGCTTTGAGGTCACTCGCTTAGTCAAACTCATTGTGATATGCAGGTTCCAAGACAATTTTCGGTGTTTATGTTCAGACCAAGAAATGTTAATAGTGTTCACAAGATGAGGTTAGTAGATTTCCTCATGGCTTCGATGAAATGATTAGAGTTGGGAGGTTGTTTTTGAGAGGGTATTGCTCGCAATAAGAAGTTGAGGTTCAAACAGAGTTAATAAGTTCAACAATATGTTGTTGTTATTATTATTATCTATTTAAGTATAATATTAGTTATATGATAGATATATGAAAATGTTTGTATAAATATATAGTTTCGCTTTACTGTAAGTTGTTGTTGATATAGTCTACTATATGTTGGTTTATAATCTATATATTTATTGTTATTACTTTATAGTATACTGATATATTATATATATTATATTAGATATTATATATATATTATAATATATAGTAGGGGCCCCCTATAGCGTATATATAGTATATATTATATTATATATAATATATATGTATAATATGATAGTATTTATAATATAAGTATATATTATAGTATAGAGATATTTTATATAGTTTCATGTATATTGTTTAATATATATTTATAAGTATATAATTAATTTATAATAATAATAGTTTATTATATATTACTAGTTATTATATATTAAAACTTATATTATATATAATAGTATAGTATATATTACATAGTATTATTATATTATATTATTGTTAATATATATAATATGTATTATTGTTGTTATATTTATACTTCATTATATATATATTGTTGTTTTAATTATTATAATATATAGTATATATATTATATGTTATAGTATATATAATATATATATACTATATATATATATAATATATATATATACTCATATCATTGTATATATATATATACTATACTTGTTAATTAATAAGAACCATGCTTATTCATCAACACAAAAATTTTATACTCCTGCCCTGGTACTTTTAATCCTTTATGATCTTACTCCTGTTTTCCACTTGTTCCTTGACCTAGCTCTCATTGCCGTCTATATCAAAAGTTAAGCGCCTGTGAGTATAGGCTTATGGAACGTACGTTTTCTTGAACGTAATCCTAACCTACCAGAATATCAGTACGGTTTTCTCCTACCCCTTCTATCGTTTAACTTTATATTATTATATATATGATATATATATAATATATATATATATAATATATATATACTATATATATATATATTAAATATATATAAGGTTACTATTATTATATACGATATTTATATATATATAGTTGTATTTATATATATATATATATATTATATATATATATTATATATATATATATATTATATATATATTATATATACTATGTATATACTATATTTATTTTATTGTATATTTATTATAGGGCCTTTTTGTTTTAAGCTTGCGTCAGTATTTTGAATTTTTTTTGTTATTGTTTTATTAATATATATGTCATACATATTTTGATACGAACAATTGAATTCAGTTTGTGTATACGGGACAATGTCTATTGAAAATTTCGAAATTATATTTTTTTCGATTAATATTTTCTTAAAAATTCGAGCATTATACTTTTAACATATTGATTGTAAAAAAAATATTATTTCTCGAAAAGTACGACACTTTACAGAAAAAAACAAATTACATATTGGAATCAGCGTATAAAGCTTATTACAAAAATGATAAAAATAGGGGTTCGAGCCGACAGCGGACAGAGGGGGGGACGTTTTCGATACCCCGTAAGGGGAGGGCGGAGGAACCCCGCGACACCCAAATACCAAAAGAGCGGGGTTTCCGGAGACTCTCCCCGGAGGAGGGGAAATGGTCCTACCCCGTGTCGTTCCCGGGAAGGCTGAGAGACCCCGACTTCTGCCATTTTTTGCGGTTTACCCATTTGTATTCCTTGAGTTAAAAAAAAAAAAAAAAAATTAAAAACTGACGGAGTCGTAAACGTAACTGCCTATATATTTTTAAATAATGTCCGTAACCAATAAAATTAATTTTTAATGCATAAAAAAAAAAATGAATATTAAAAAAAAAAAAAAAATCAAAATGTGACAAGCGGTGTTAAATCAGGATAAAGGTCCTTCAGTTATTCTATGCAGTCAGGCATCCTCGAAGAGGCAGGCATGTATACTAAAAAACTGTCTACCTATAACACGCGTACAAGGAAAAAATAAAAAAAAAAACATTTTATTATTATTGTTATATTTAGTATCATTGTTTTTTCTTTTTTGAATAAAATAATAAAATATAAATAACGCTTTTGAAAAATTTTTATTATAAAATTGTTAATAGTGTGGGAATATATCGTGTATGTGTATTAAGCATGTTTTTTGAGATCATTTACTCTGCGGAAGGAGGCTTCGAAGTTTTTGTTGAGGAAAAGTCGTGCAACCATAAGGTTATTGTGTTAGATGTTGCCAATACATTATTTGTTGGTAGTATTGTTGTATATGTTTTTTAATATGCTATATTATATTCTGAAAGGTGAGTAGCTGCTTCCACGTATTTTGTGGTGGTTTTAATATTTCGTTTGTTATAGAGTTTGATTGTTTGTTGATGTGTTGCTCTGAGCTAGTGTTTCGGTTTGTCTTTGGCAATGTTTGTTGTTCGCGTTACCTGGTGTGGTTGAGTTACTGTATCGTAGGTTGTCGACTTTGTGCTTCGTCCCTCCGTGTTGCTCCTGTGCCGTGCGTTCTTGTTCTAGTAACTCCTTCGCGTTCAATAAAGGTTGTTATTGTTGTCAACAGATGGCGCGCATAGTCAGAAAGGAATATAGCTTCAAGAAAAAGGCTAATAAAATTAAATACTATGATTGGTAATCGCTTACTCTTTTACCTCTTGTCTTTCGTTTATTGATCTAATGCAGGGATTCAAGGTTCAATCCACAGGTCCGTATCGTATTACATTGCCTAGGAATTTCTTACATATTGATTGGTAAGTTTTGTTTCATTGAATGCAAAAGGGAGAAAAGATGTTTTTTATATATCTATTTAAAATATTTAAATGGTTTGTTCTATAATATAAGTAATGTGAATAATTACATGTTTTTAAGTTTCTCCGATTTATCACTGCTTATTGAAATTACTGTATGGCTCAGAATTACAGAAATTTACATATTAATTCCTGTACCGTCTAAGTGATCTCCAAATTTATTGTTTAATATCTACTTCTCAAGACGCCTTTAGTGCCCTTCATGTTCGGGGAGGGAACAAGAAGTCTGGTACATGTATACTCAATGAGATAGGTCAAGTTTATTTATCATAATGTTAACATAGCACTGGTAAGTCCGGAGTCGGTAAGTTAGCCGTTAGGTATAGCGTTTAGCAGCTAAGTGAAAAATATAATTTAACAGGCCGTCCATTGGCCACTTGCGTTTATAATTATAAGTATCCTAATATTTATAGTAGGTGTTATATTAGATACCCATGTTATCTAGTATAGTATTATATATTAGACGTCTCATATGCAATTTGAACAATGAATTGTTATTATATATAATAAGATATATAATATAATTTATTATAAATAATAAACTAAATGTAGCCTAAAAATCTAAAACTAACAATTTGATATATATACTATATATCATTAATATATATATTATTAATATATATATATATATATTTATATATTATATAATATATATATATATACTATATATATATAAGTATGATATTATAATATATTATATTAACATAGTATTATTAATATTATATATATACTATATATATTAATATTATATATATTTAATTAATATATATAGTATTAAATATATATATATATATAATATTTATATATTATATAATTCATATACTATAATTAATAATTTATATTAATACTATATAGTATTATGTATATATATATTAATACATAATAATATATTAAGTATATAATATATATATTATATATATATATACTATTATATATATATATATATATATATATTAATATATACTTAATATATATATATAATATTATATATAAATATATATATATATATAATATTAATAATAATTAATATTATATATATTATAATATAATATATTTATATATATATTATATATAGTATATATATATATTATAGTATATATATATATATTATATCAATTAATTAATATATATATATTATATATATATATATA
Source organism: Trachelipus rathkii (assembly GCA_015478945.1). Lineage (NCBI taxonomy): Eukaryota > Metazoa > Arthropoda > Malacostraca > Isopoda > Trachelipodidae > Trachelipus > Trachelipus rathkii. Next base: position 30,559 of record JABUQX010124575.1, on the reverse strand, counting down.
TATATATAATAATAGTAGATTATTTATATAATTTGTGTATACCTTACCTAAACTATAAATAATAAATATAAATGATAGATTATAAATAATACAAAATTTCTTTATACTAAAGTGCCTATATAAATAATAAATATACATATAATATTATACTAATTAATATTAATATATTCATTTTATATCAAGTATATTTTGGATATAAGTCAATCAATTTTATAAACATAGGTATAAATACTTATTATAATTAGAATTTAATACATTATTATTTAAATTTAGTACTTTACTTATATACAAGCAATAAAGATAATACACTATAAAATAGAAACTCAAACATTAATTAAATATAAAGAATTTTATAAAACTATAATAATATAAAGTTTAGCTTCTAAAACAAGATATATGATATATACAATTACATACATACATAAATTATATATTAACATATATATATATATATATATAGTATATATATATATAATTATATCTATCTATAACTATTAAAAATTACAAGAATATGCATCATGATGATATTAATATATAAAATACTAATAAATTGAAATACTTTGGAAACTATGAAATTATTAAAATCTTTTACTCATATCCCCATATATCATTTTTCCTATTAATATTCATCATATATTTATATCATATATTTGTATCATAATATTAGTTCATGTATAATATTAGTTTGATAAATGAATTGTATTTTTACCCGCCCTTACACAAACTATATTATTACTAGCATACTTCATACAGTCTTACACAAATAATTTGTATCTACTAACTTTTTGCAATATAACTGAACTTATTTCTTTGTAGGTTTGTGCTATTGTTCGGTATAAATAAGAATATCTATAAATATATAGAAAAAAAAAAATATTCTCTTTATAACAAAATATATATATGTGAATTAATATTGTATAATACCGTGGAGTAAGACCAGAGTAAAATATTGCGTTCTCCAAAAATAATAAATGAAGGTTATTCATAGTGATTATGCTCGAAATTTAAAAATATATTATATTAATTTAGTTAAATAAAAATTCCTCAGAGTAGTTAAAGCAACTATTCTGAATGTATTATTTGATTAATTCAATAATCAATAATTTACAGATAACCCAGAATATAGAAACAAAGGAATACAGTAGAACATATTAATATTCCAAATAGTTACATTTAATCTAGAATATGAAGGTTAGAAGATTGAAACTCATGTAATATAATCACAGTTATTTTATTTAAAATATCAGTGCAGATATTCATAAAAGTTTCTGGGCATTAATAGTATAAACCAGTGTTGAATAATTTTCCGTCTATAAAATCTATATTAGTATAAGAAAGAAATATCTGGATAATAATCCATATATATTTGCCAGTAATATAGAGTGCCAAATCATTTTATTAAATTTGAAGTATCATTAAATTAACAAATTTATCTATTCTTCAATACTATCTGAGCGGTAGCGAGGTTTTGTGTTCTTAAAAAAGAGAGACTACATTAATTTCCCTCAGGTCGGACAACCCAAGTATCTAACAAGAACCACCTATCAATATCAAAAAAGGTATAATTTTATTCTAAACACACCAAGACAAGAGTAATTTCTAATCTTTATATTGTGGTTAGTCATGATGTGTGAGTGTTTAGATGTTTACACAAATTAATACAGAAGGTTTAAATTCTTTATTCTGTAAGAGTCTTAGTTAATCATATTATATATGCGAGGCAAGTTAATCTCTATACTCAGATACCTCTCACTCTGGTAAAAATCAGAGTTAAATTTTAGAGGTGTATATAAATTTAGTATTATACAACTAATTTTAGGATAAGACTAATAAGATAGTACATTCTATTATTTTGTAGATGGGGATTCTTAATTTTCTATCTTATACATATAATGATAAGTTAATACTTCTATATATGTATTTATCTTGCTATAGTAGAGTATTTTTATTATTATTATTATTAGTATTCATCATCATAGAACGACCCTTATAATGTTTTTATGCTTTTTTAAATGCCTTGATAATTACATTATTGGGATATTTTAGTTATTCTATTATCTAATATTAGATTCAATAGCTACTACTTTTCATTATCTTTATATGAAATTTGGGCTATTCTTTGCATCCTGTAAACCAATAAAAGATTATTTTAGAATGACCTTTTCTATGATAATAATTATTCAAGTTAGAAATAAATAAATTTAGTTATTATTATGAGAGTTTAGTTTCAGATAATAATAATATGGGCTATTATTATTATTATTACTTCCTTTTATTTTCTGGAATGTATTTTAAATTTTTATCATATCTAAAAAGAAAAGTATCGACAAAGTGGTAATCGTTTTTATAAATACGGTGCACTGACGATGGTGTACTGGTTTTTCTTAACATGGCGACACACTATTATATATTATGCTGGTCTCCAATCTTGATAGACGGAGAGATATCATCTTTTTGTGCACAAAAATATAACACGACTCATTTCATTCTCATTACTGGCACTGAAGTTATGATGTTACCTTAAGCTCGATTCTGAGAGGAAATATATGGTGCTATACACCTCTCCAAGTTATTTTCTGTTCATTTACTTCTATTCTTCCCAATAACAATTTGATTAGATGCTTAGTTTTTTCAGTGTTATATATATATTATATATATATATATACTATATATACTATATATATATAATATAGATATATATATTATATATATAATATAATATAATTATAAATATAATATAAATATAAATACTATATATATATAAATATATAATATAATCATATATATATATATATATATATAATATATATATATATATATATATATGTATATTATATATATATATACTATATATATATATAATATAAATATATATATAGATATATTAATAATACACATTAGATGCTTCTTATGTGTTAAAACTTATTATCTTTAATTTTGTACCTATGAATGTAATGTATAATTAATAATTATTACTACCCAAAAGACATAATAATAATAGTAAACGTCTATATTTACTGCATGATGATAGGTATTAGGTTTCACAAAAACATAATGTTTCATCAAATATATATGTTCTTTATATATAGTTATTTTATATATATATACTGTCTCCTTCCTCATTAGTGTGTGTGCGAATAAATGAGGTCAAAGGCAAAAAATTAAATGTCAATAAATTACAAAAAGTTACTCAAAATATATGTATTTAAACAAAAAGTTATCTATAAAAAAGTCTAAATATATTTACACGTACGCTCAGATAAGTTTTGAGGATTAGTACGAAAACACCAGAAACTTGTGTAGTATATATTAGCTGTATATAAATAATAATATAACATCATAGGTCCCTTATTATGAGAAACTTGTCCAAGCCTAAATGGATAAATTAGTGGAAAATAAAGTAATAGTATCCCTATTATATGGTATAAAGGATATAATGTGATTAGTTACATATTGTTTACCTAGATAAATATTCCTCACAATACTTGGAATACATGTAAGAATGTAAGTAATTAATATGCTGCTTAAAATCTATGTGGTCAAAGGAATTTCGAAAGGTGAAGAAGGAATAAGACAGTCGCGGGGTAAGGAAGACGACTCGCACAACTCACCTCCCTCAAAGGGAATAATTATGCGGTTATAGTTATAGATCACTATAGTAAATGGATGATAATTCATTTTATTTGATAAAGACTATAATTAATTGTATTATTTTATTATAATATATTTATAATAGTTACATTATTATTACCAATATAATAATATTTATTTATCAAACATTATTTGGGGTTTAAATAATTACCTACCCAACCCTCATCCCCCCTTTTTATCTATATAAGCCATAAAAGATAACATGGTATATATATATACAGGCGCGGTTTTACAGAGAAAGAAATAAAGGTTTGCAGAAAAAAAACACATACATAAAACAAAGTATAGTACTTACACTTCTTCATAAATCTTATAAAGATTGTTTCCATGTAATAACTGTGTTACAGACATCGTGTGAAGATTATGCGCCACATTCGATATATAACACTAAAAAAATTACAAATGTCCAGAGAGTAATGAAGAACATCCTCATTTTTAGACTTGTTAATATATGATCTATCTCGCATTCTCAAACTCTAGGTATAGAGACAAAATTATGGTGGATATTGGTGAAAGTGTAACAGAAATTCCATATCATAAGATTAACACAATATTAAAATATAAGGGATACAAAGTACCATTACTCATGCATACAGTATAGATATATTATTGGCCACAGTGCCCAAATAATTATTACCATATGAAATGTCTAGTTTGCGAGAAAACGAAGGTTCGGTTGACACATCTTTTAAAGGTGGGATTATAACAAATGGTTTTTGAAATATACTGTTACCACACAGCCCCGCGCCAATTAACAAAGAGCGAGCAACTACCATAGCATATCTTCCTATCGCGAACCAGACCATTGATCTATTCGCTTTTGACATTGTCTTCCCATGGGAAGGGTTTTCTTGCTGTCTGTGATTCTGCATTCGTGTCTGTCGTTCTTGTCTGTCTGTGTCTGTCTTGGTCTCGTTGTCTCCCTCCGTCTCTCTCTACTTCTCTTGCTTCGGTCTACCATCTGCATGCGACTTATACGTGCTGCTCAGTCTCCTCCTCCTTAACTTCTCTCTCTCATCTCTTTTCCTCATCTTCTCTTCTCGTCTCTTGCTCATCTAATACCATCAATTCGTCTCTCTTCTACGCTCTCGATCCTACTAACGTACTAACTCATCAATGTCCTATCTATCTCTTCAGGTCTGCGTCTGCTCTCCGTGTCTCTCGTCTCGGTCTCCTACGGTTCTTAGTACCTCCTCGACCTAATATACCACGGCTATAGTATAGGATATATATACTAAGTGATGAGTTATAATATGGTTAAACGAGCAACTAAACTGATAATGTAAGCTGTGAGCCGGCTAATCCTGAGTGTCATGAAATACATTTTCGATCTTAATTAGTAATATTGGACTTTTTCTCTAAGTAGTTCAAGCAAATTATGTTTTCTAAGATAATAATTATGGCTCTGAATAAATAGTTCTCTCAAGTTAAGAAGCTACTCGTCACTTAGGTAAATAAGAATGGAACCTCATTATCAATATATGTTCTATCTCGTAACATACAAATTATCTTATATCACATGCACATTCTCAGTTGTAATAAAATACTGGTGTTGATTGCGGCTTATACATAGGCTATTGCTCATGTGGGTTTCTACATTAGCCCTATTATATATTGATTGTATCACTCGCTGAAAGTCGATGTATGGCGTCTCTATGAGGAATAGTTTATCCTCATCTCTAGTGAGTGAAATAATATATTTTCTTGACTAAAATGGTGAGGATTTGTTTGCATATTTCTTGTATTGCATATATATCTCCATGTCTCAATAACTAATAAATCACTCTTGCCTCAGGAAAATCCTGTTGGTACAAGGTGCCTGCACTTCGCTGGAGGGATTGTGAATAATAGAGTACAGAAGTTGAGTTATATAATTATAAATACCCTATGAATAAAAATCAGATTACGATAATGACGTGATGGGAAAGGGACTAGTAAGTGCAGACCATATTTTTGAGGTTATGTAAGGTAACATGATTCCTCAAGTTCTTGGAGATAATACTGTATGGTCCTTCAGTCCAGACACATCTTGGATAGTAGCTTTCTCTTTTTTTCTCATAGCAGTGATCTTCCCAATTTGGGAGGTTTAAAATACCCTGTAGGGGCTGAAGTCCACACAGTTGGATTTTAGGTACCTGAAAACCTTTCGTTTGTCCGTTACACGCTAAGACTGTGTGTTGTTATAGAGACGAAGAACGAAAAAAACAGCATAGTATGTACTGATGAGCCCATGATACCACTCTAGTAACTGATTAAGGTACATTGCTTTATTGAGACGCACATGGATGCTAATGAATTACCGTTCGTATCGTACGTAATATACTAAAAATATGCTATATACATTTGAACATTAACCCTATATGAAAATAAGGCCACCTATTTAAACCTTTTGGTATCGACTATGGTGAGGTTTGTCTCTAATTTTAACAAGCTTAAAGTAGGCTTTGCACGATACAAATTTAATATGCTTTACAATGAGGGTTTATACATAAATGAAACCATAGTATTTAGATAAATAGAAGAAGTTCGGGATTAGATTTTTTCTAGAAACCCTGTAAGGTAATGGGGCGAGATTCCCTGTGGGGTTACGTAATAATTTGTGTCCTTAAAAATATAGCTCACTTTTTGTCCTCGAAGACAATATCAATTATGACAATTAATCGATTAATATCCTGATCGAGCATGAAAATATTGATTATACAATTCATAGATAATATAAAATATGATATATAATATATATAATATATATATATATATATATATATATTATATATATATATATATATATCATATATATATAGATATATATACTTATTATGTATATATATTAAATATTTTGTATTTCATAGTTCCATAGGAGATTATTTTCTCCACCCTATTTGGATTGTTATAATTCTAATGACACCCTTAACCAGGGTGACATTAGTGCAACTAGAATTTCACTCAAAAGCTTTGGCTTCCCAAGAGGAAGTGGAAGGCATGTCCGTTGACATTCTAACCTCTAGGAAAGGTCTCCCCGCCCACACTCAGGTCAGAGGTAACACTTGGGTAAATTTTGTTCGCGGAGCTAAATAGGATATATATATATCAGTAAAAATATTAAACACCTAAATCATGCTTTTATTTGTACTTTTTTACAAAAAGTCCAGAGTGGGTTGATAACCTGACTACATGTAAATAGAATTAAAGAATGTAACTCTCCATACCTAGAATATAACTTTAACCCAAAAAGTGTTACATCTGACCCGAGTGTGGGCGGGGCGAGAACTGTTCTGGATGCTAGATGTAAACGATCATAATGTCACTATCATTCCTCTTTAGGTAATAAGCAAAGCTTCAGTAATGAGAACCTAGGCAGGTTTTCTTTTAGTCTACAATCGTGAGTTAATGAGGGTAAAACACTTTTTGTGAGGCATTTAAAACAGTTCAAAAGGGATTAAGTAGGTTTTAATAACCCATTCTGCAAGATCTTTTATAGCGCAAAAAATACAAAATAAAAGAAGGCATGCTCTAAAATGCTATTTTACTGTAGCATACACACAGTATGCAAATACTATTTACATATCGGATCAAATTTTCATTATAGGACCCGTATAATTTCTAGTAATTGAGTCACATATATCACTATACATATATACTCACCGCATATCAATTTAAACTCCTTATTGAAATAACTGATACTTGTTACATGCGCTATAGTGCTTATATTCACCTATATTACCGTTATCTCGCCTCAAAAATCTTTGTGTGCTGATTCGCAAGTCCTTTTAACGTCTCCACATAGCCCTATAATCCGATCGAAGTTGGATTGAGTAATACTAAATGGCTGTGATATACTATATATATATGATCTTGTCGGCAGTTCACCGGTGTGGGCTCCTTCTGTAATTTAGGCTTACTTACTTTTATCAAACTCATCATTTAATTATACACCGTAGAAGTTCCCTAATCTACAAAATAAATACGATAGGTGATCTCTGATATCTCCATAATAGGAGTACCTTTCTTAGATATTACTGTCCCCTATACTAGAGTTGAAGCTTAGAAGTTTGAATATCAGATGTGTATGTCTACTATCTCTTACTTATTCGAAAGTGGATATAAGTTATACATTCATAAATAGTTGCACAAGTTATGTTTACTAATCTTTTACTCAAAACCCCATGATATAACCCATTAATCTTAGCTTCTCTAGATACATAACCGATATATTTCTGCGTGATAAGATTAACCTCTAAGAATTCTTCTATATCATTATTGTACCTATGTATATAGCAAATAATTAACAAGTTATACATATCTTATATATAAATAACATTTCTTAACATAGTATATTCTATAATATACTCTAAACCATGTATCCATATTTGACAAAAATAGTGTAATATGCACGTACTCATGATTTCTCGTTCATATAGTAATGTAATAATGTACTACCTTTTCGACATGGAACTGCTTATCATACCATTACTGCCTGGTCCTATATATATATATTATTCTATGACCTCTTTGTCTCTTAAAAGCTTGTCAGTACCTACCTATCCTGATACCATTGTATGAAAACGTGCTTCGCGAGTAACAAATCTCCTCTGTCCGCTCGTCTTCGCCTATTTTATTCTCTATCGAGCTTCGAGTAGGACAGAAAGAACCCATCATATACAAATGCCTCTGATACTTATGCACTCGTCAGTCTTACAATATTCTTATGAACAAATGGGTATTCTCGTTTATTCTCCCAAGCTATATTAGTGTTGAGAACCTCTAGTCATGAGCTAGCTTTCCCTAAGAAACCGGCTATCCTCTCTCCCTCTAAATATCTGACCCCCTCACCCTCCAAATTTAGCGCTTATATACTAATGTGTCTATACCTTACTAACGACATCGATATAATATATATTGAGTATATAGTTGGATAACTGAATATATGTCTCGACCGCATTTAATTATTATCTCCTTGCTCGTATAATAAATTTTCCTACATTCTTCAGACCTATGAGCCAAAAGCGATTCTGTAACCGTCAACTCAGTATTATTTTTCTATTGTTTATTTTATCACTTCAGCGTCACTATCCAGGCAGCTAAAGACACCCCTATTCTTTTATTATTATATATAATATAAAGTGTAATATTAAACTATTTGCATTATATAATAATTATAGATATATATATATTATAAAATTACTCAATTATTACATTAGTATAACTATTAGTTAATTACCAGTCGTATTCAAATAACTAATTGTTGGTCAGTATTATACCTCCTCCACCTAACACAAAAAATCTACCAAAAAAGGTACATTTCAAAAACCAAAATGAGAACACTAGTTTCACGAGTTACGAAGAGAACACGAACTCTACGAATCTAACGAACACGAACGCTGAACCGAGCACTGAGATACTAGACGAACACGAAATAATCGAGTATACTCATGATAGTACATCGTAACTGTATATAGATCATAATAGACTATAGTATGATTAGGCTTACACCTAAGCGATACTCTTACAGATTAAGAGCGAAACAATTTTCTTAAGTTTAATTCATCATCTAGCTTTGATATAGCTGAGGTCTTGCAAATGCTGATAGTTAATTAAAAGTTTTGAGACTTGCATTAAAATACTTTCATTAGCTTTCCACAGTCGACATTCCTGAATCAGAGGTACAAACCGTATCTAGAAAGTTGTTACCACTCGAGTACGCTATATAGAATACCCATTTATCTCATCTAGTTGATATGTTGACCATTTCATAAGTTATTTACCAATATAATTATTATTGCGTATTAATAATTTTTGAGATGAACCAGTTTTTATTTAAGAAATGACTAAAAACTTTTATATAGACTAAGCTTCACCTATTGCTATTAATTTCTTTTTTGTTTTTATTTATTTAAAGTTTCTTTGTAGTTAAAATTTTAACTATGATATTAGAACATTACATTAGAAATAAAGTGACAGAAAGAAGCCACATGGGCCTATAGAGATAGGCCCATTTTGGTTTTTTTACTGTTCTCTCTTATATTCTTAATGTCTTAATTTGCCCAGTCAAGTTGAATTAAGACAGAGGATCGACCTTGAGTCTTTGCGACCAAGATTAAAAGATTTTTAGGTGTGATTATTTAAGAAGTAATTTGAAAGTAGCTAATCAGTGTTTGGAAGCAAAGAATGAAAGCTAATAAGATGCTAGGTATAATAAATCCTAATATATAAAAGAGCTCAAGAGAAGTTATAAGTGTAAACTGCGTGATAGCTATGTTCTGCCAGTATTAGAGTATTGTGCACAAGTTTGGGTCCCCTTATTTAAGGAAAGAGAGAGTGCAACATAGAGTTTAACAAGGATGATTTCTGGGTTTGAGGGTAAGAGTTATGAGGAGAGGCTGAAGGAGTTAGAAATGTTTATTTAAATGCTCGAAGTTTTTGTTTACTTATGATACAAAGTCTACAAAATATTTACACTTTTGATAATTATATATGCAATAAAATTCTTTCATAATTATACCATGTGATGGGAGAACCTGGGCACTCAGTATAGAAAATTAAGAAGGCTTGCCATCTTGATATAAGAAAGCATTTATTCAGTAATAGGGTTGTTAATTTTTGGATTGATTTGCTACAGGAGGTGATTGAATATGACTGGATTGCAACATTTAAGAAAGGATTAGATAGGTAGGCCCCTATATGAATGGTTTGGGTTTCATATAGTATTAAGTAATTCCACCTCAAATCACTAAATTTTAAGGCAATTTTACTTTTGCACTACTAGTAACCACTTCCTTCATTTGCTTCCAGATTTGTTCAGTTTCAATGAGGGTTGGCATGAGTGGGCCCGACCCAAAAAAAACCCACCCAGGTGTTTTCAAAAAACCCGCTATTTTGCTTACTTGGGTTTTTTCAAATTTTTTTTAAAGAGATGTTTTATCATTGTAAATTTGAAATAATGAAAGTTTGAATTTAGAACATAAGAAAATAGAGGCAGTTAAAAGCCATATGTACCAGCAGGACTGTCCTAGTCATAAAATGTAAAAGGTTGTCATTTGCTCTGAATGGCTCATCCCATGTTTAAACCTTCCTTGAGCAAGCAAACCATGGTGATACATGCAACATGCAGTTTATTAAGCCAAATTATAAACAAATATATCAACTAAGCTACCATACAAAATCTAATTACCAATACCTCAAAGGATTGTTAAACATACCAAAATATACGACCTTTTAAGGGGAGGAAAGCTAAAGAAATTGCTAGCATGTTTCTATAACAATATGCAAAATATTAAAGTTTTAATACTTATTATCCACTCATTGGTGGAATTTTATATAAAACAGTAAAATTTAAGCTTATCACAAATATGTTTGTATTTCAGTTTCCATAGATAACCTCTTCATAGTTACACATTTCTGTTTACATTTTGATACCCAAATATTTTATAAAATATTTTCATCATAGAAAAGTGTGAACACTCATGATAAATAAGAATCTACTCCTTAGTTTGTGAAATTTAAATATCTAACAAAGCCTTACCTTAAACTAGATATACCGTAACTTAAGTTAACTACTTTAAGCTAAACCTATTTTTGATATTTAAATTTTGCATACTTTGAGTTAGACTATAAATAGCCTAACTCAAATAAAAAATTTTTTATTTATTTTCAGGGGCAACCTTATCTGTTGGCTATACCTGGTGGATTTACTCCTGGAAAAATAATCCATTTAACTGGAGTTTTTGAAACTAGTGCAACATCGTATGTATCCATATATATAGCTATATATGATTATTATGTTATTATTATATATTATATATTATTATATTTCTATTATTATATGAGTATATTATATTATATATATTATTATATTTATATTATTATATGCTTTTATATCGCATGTTACTCTGAGAGAGAGATTTTTAAAAAAAATATTAGAATTTATGTATTATTTATGGTTTTTTTTTGTTTAACCAATGAACATTAGAGAATAATTGTTTTATGTTAACGTCGCATATGTGTTGGTTGTGTTAATTTGATATAACTAGTTGTTTACTCATTACTTGAGAATGAAATTTGAAGATCTAAGAAAATTATTATTAAATGAATGTTCAACAAGAATACTATATTATATAATTTTGAAAGAAAAAAAAGTTCATATAAATGCAACAAATACTAAAGTTATGAAATGGATGTAGATATTGTAAATAGTTTTTTATATGCAGCATAAAGCAATTTTCAGGAAAAGTTGGCCCTATATCTAACTGTAACCTATTTATTTCAAACTTGGCAAACAGAAATATGGTGAAATTCTAGAAACGTTTGTATTATTATATTATATTATTATATATATATATCTTTATAGGTATAATATATATATATTATATTATTATTTATATACGTATTATATATTATATTTATATATATATATAATTATATTTATTATATACATATTTAATATATTATATTATATATTTTAGTGCTGTTACCTAATCTAAAAAGGGCCCACCAATTTTGTTATGCAAAGTAAAGGCCTCACCCTTGTGGATCTCCGTGTATATATTGATGTGTAGAGCGAAAATAAAATTGGTGGAGCCTATTAACCCCATTTTGGGAGTTATGCATGTTTAAAGGTGTTATAATGGTTCAAATTCGATTTTTTTGAATTTTATTGGGGAATTTTTTTGAATTTTTCAAAAAAATTTCGCCTACTTTTTGACGATTGTGAAAAACCATTTTGGTACTTTTCCATTTATTTCAGAGATAACCAAGTTAAAATTATATTAATATTTGAGATTAAATTATTGTTAGTCTCAATGCAAAAGGTAATCCCTCACACCATATTAAGAAATTTGGTGCAGCACCAATCAACACACAGGTATCCATCGAAAAGACTTTTTATCCAAAAAGTGGCCATTTGTTATGAACAAAAAAAGGCCCACTTTTTTTTGGGGATATGATAAATTGGCCTGATGATGTTGTTATAATACCTTACACACATGGTTTATATTTTTTCTATTTTTTGTTTTACTGATAATTTGATTAAATAAATTACTTTTTGTGTAAATCACACAACGAAAGTTAAATTTTATAAAACTTATAAAAATAAAAAATCCCATTCTATTATTTTATTAACTTCGATAATATAGTATACGTTAATATATTTATTTATTATAATATTTATATATATATATATTATTATTATATATTGGATATATATTATTTATATATATATATATATTAATAATTTTTATATTTATTATTTATATATATAGTAATATATATTTATATATTATGGTGTATGTATATTTTTATATATATTATAGTATATATTATATATTAGTAATTAGGTTATATAATATAATATATATATTATTAGGGATTTTTGTACCGGATCGTAACCAGGTTCCTCGCCGGGAACCATCGATTTGTTTTTTGGAAGCTGTTTCCGGTTCCTGCCGGAAAACTTAGCGTTGGTTCGGTCTCGGAACATAACCCGAACGTTTTTCTACTTTTCAAATGTGGTTTCTTAATATAAAACTGCAGCAATTCATTTTGTCATTGTACCAGTTATGATTTATGCATAAATAAAAATAATTTAGTGAAAATTCATTTATTTACAGTCGTCCCTCGTTAGAACGCGTGGGTTATTGGTTCCTGGACCTTCCGTCGTTATAAGCGATTATCGCGTATAACTAAACCCCTGAAAAAATCATTAATTTATAAACTTTTTTACCTTTTTTATAAGCTGAACAACTATCCGCCGTAATTGTTCTAAAACGGCAATCAATAATTGAATAAATTTGCAGATTTCAATGTTATTTACAGAACAGTATATTAAACCTATTTTTTATAGACTAGTTAATTAGTAGGATTACAGTACAGTACTCTACATACTCTGAACATTATTCTTATTAAATGAGTGCAAAAAAGTTTTTTAGTTTTTTTTTAAATTGAATAATATATACAAATTTTACCTTTAAAAAAATTTTGGAGATAAAATTGTTTTTATTATTTATATTTTAATTAAATGACTGGGGGATGTAATATAAAATATTTAATGTTGGTTATGCCAATTGTAGCACAATAAATAGTTTTTCTTTGCAAATTGTAAATGAAGTGTGAAGGTTGTAAGAGGATGTTAAGGCAGTCCAGATATCTGTAGGTTGAATTGGCTGCTTTTTTTGATGAAGATACATCGTTTTCGCGTAATTTGACGCTTTGCTCTTTTTAGCTCTACCAAATATTCTTTTTTTTCGTCTTTCATTTCATTATCTTAACATATGTGTATGTCTTATTTTTATTTTAATTTTTGCATATTTTTAATTTTGCCTTACTATCTTTTTAACATATGGATCTAGGAGATGTTTAAACATATTCTGTAATTTTTGTTTAATTTTTAATTTTTCTTTTTTATTTATCTTTTTTCCAACTTCGCGGTATAGCCGATCGGTTCTATAAGGACTTGAGTTCTACGATGGCGACGACTTATATGTGAACAATATCATGATAAAATGACCTTCGGCTCTGTACTAACATAAACTAATTTAAATATAATAATCAATAATTCCAATTTAAAATAAACTTTTTTTAATTTATCTTCTATTTTTACGTTGGGTGTTATTTTTTGATTTTTTGATTGATTTTTTTTTTTTATTTTTTGTGATTTTAGTTTCTAATTATTTTTATTGAAATTATTATTTTACAAAATAGTTAATAATCCTAATTATTGCCTAATTTTTCGAAACGTTTGGAAAATATACTTTGAGAGTTTGATTAGTTATTAAATTTTTTTTTAGTTATAGTATAAGATCGATTATATATATATATTATAATATCTCAACTAGTTTATATTTAATATATATATATATATATATTTATATATTTATATATATATATTAGTATATATTTATATTATTTAGGGTTAATATATATGATTATTATATGATTTTGAGTTTTTTCTATAATATATATAAGTTTTTTTTTATATACTGTGATGTCTTCTGAGTACTCTAATTTTTATTTATTTCTTATTTAAAAAATGACTTGAAACAACGATTGATGAATTTTTACTTATTATGTGTTAATGAACAATGTATACTTATCATTAATTTAGGTTATATTAGCTCGCGATTAATTTATATTTTAGAAAAAAAATTTTATTTTTGAAAAAATACTAAAAAAAATAAAAAATAAATATAAAGTATAATAAAAACAATGGTACATTAAAACATTAATAGAAGTCTTTTTTTTAATATTTTGATCGTTTTTTGTTCATTTTTTCCTTTAGCAGATTCTAGACCAGGGTATTAATAAATATTTGTTTACTAGGTATTATTATTATTATTATTATTATTATTATTATTATGTATATTATTGGTATTATATTTATTTATTTTATTATTATTATTTATTTATTAAAAGGAAATTTAACTTTTATCGCCTGCAATATTTTACAAAAATTACCAAAAAAAAAAAAAAATTAATTTTACTTTAAAAAACTCGAACAAAGGGGGGCAAAAAAATTTTTTAACCCAAAAAAATTTTTTTAAACAAGTATTTCCATAATTTTCCTTACTTAAAATGAATTTATTTGGAATTTTGAAATGTTTGTGGTGTAGGAAAATAAGTTGACTCTATGTTTGTGGAGTAAACGTCATCTCCTTATCTCAACACGTTACCGCTTCTGAAAAAAAGCTTTTTAAACTTTGAGACCCGTAGAACTTTATATAAGGTGCGTTTTCCTGAAGGGGCCCGACTGCAGCCCCGGGCGGCACACAGGCGCACATGGCATCGTTTCCATAGCCCGTTGCGCCACTTTCTACGTTCAACGTAAACGTCACAGTCGGGGAGCCCGTTGTTAAATCTCGATCTGGAATTAATAAACATGCGGGCTGCGCGGAAGATACTGTTTACAAACAAAGTCTTT
>JABUQX010124575.1:0-10000 GCA_015478945.1 Trachelipus rathkii | reverse complement strand
AATACCAGTTCATATACTTCCCTACAACACTCAACTAAACTATTTCCCCTATATTTCAGCAGTTCCCTTTTCTCCCTTACCCTTTATATAAGGGTAAGGGACTATTACTGCTCTCTCCCAATCCCTTGGAACTATTACCCTCCATAAACGCTTTATTACAAATAAACTCCAAATCCTCAATCAACATTCTTCAACATGGCTCTGCAACTCACTTCACCAGTAGTTCCATCTATGCTTGATGTTTTACCATTTCTCAACTTTCTTACATTCTACCTAATACTTCCTCTCTTTACTTAATAACGGGTCATCTCCTCCAAAAATAACCTTATTCCTTCTTTGTTCACCATCATAACCACACATCATTTTACTAATGACCTCTTTCATTACTGTTAATATTGTGCCAGATTTTCGAAGTGTTCTTTCCACATCTTCTCCCCTCGCATCCATTTTCATCAGTTATGAGAAGAGACCACCTCATTATTCTATTATTCTTAGCAGATTTCCCTCTTTATCTTGATTTGGCTTAACCTTTCGCTGCTTCCTTCCATAGAAGGAGCTTCCTTTCCTTTGTTAAGTTCCCCATTCATCCTCTTCCAATACTGTTCATTTGTTACCTCTTGTTTTTTCTGACGTATGCACCGTGTTTAGTATTTCTTCTTTTCCTCTTTTCTTATATATATTTCCAAGCATCTTTCTTTGGATTCTCTCTATCATTTGCTTTTAGTACATTTCAACCACGCTTCTTTTTTTACTTTTAACCGCTTTCATCACTTCTTCTTTATTCCACCATCTACTGTTAACATTCTTACTTCTCCTACTTTTTAGCACATCCACTATACTTCCCTTTGCTCTACTAACAATTGCTTCCTTCATTTGCCTCCCAGATTTGTTCAGATATCAACTTGTTTCTACATTCTAACCGATTTTTACTAGTCTGGAGCGCTTTTTACATACTTTATCCTTATTTTGTCTTTGTTTCACTTATTACTTCTCTACTCTTAATTTATAAATACTTCTTTGCGTTGATCACCTTTCTCGTCCATTCTCAATGCCCCCACTTAACTTAACTTTTATACATTAGAACAAACATAATGTGATCCTGATTAATCCCTCATTCCCAAATACCCACTCACTGATTTATGCATCCAACAAATACTCTTCAACAACTCCTTCTTAACCACACAAGAGACTCAATCATGACTTTTTCACTTCTAATACCATTCTTCTACCACAGCCTAACTCTAGTATACTTATTGTTGATACTCGTGTGTGTTTAAAGAAAGATTGTTGTATCACACCATACCTCTCTCTTTTCACAGAAATCAATCACCTTCCTACCATTTCTCATTTTCTCCCGCCACCCCAAAACCACTTCTGTTATACCATCCCTTTTTTTGATCAACCTATCCAAAGCCATTCAGGTCCCCTTCAATCCACTATTCAATCGAAAGCTCCTATCTGCACCCCATCCAGAAACATCATTCAGATTATCCCAATAAAGATCGTACTCTTCAACGTTTCCTTCAGATGAACCATACGTCCTATCCAGAACATCATACCTTGACCTTTTCAAACTTAAAATTTTAACCATTAGAATTTCTAGGACTTACACACAACAAAAGTTTCTACCTATAAGCTTTGACCACAGGTCAACGCATCAAAATTGCAACTCCTTCCCTCCCTCTCTCATCCTTTCCACACCACACACACACACTTTCACTTCCACACCACTCATTTTCACCGCTTTTCCTTTCATCTTTTGTTTCAGTCACAGTGAAGCAAATCAAATTTTGCCTCTTTCTATATACATCCATTTTCACCATCTCTTCCTCATCTCAAACATTTTATTCCTTCTGTAAAAATTCATGTACCCATACGTATTTCATACTAATTCGCTCGATAGATAGAAGGCCGTTTTACCGGTCTTTGGTCTAGACCTTTCTCCGAGCTTTGCATCATTAGCATTCCTGCTAAAGGATTATGGATGGTAGAAGGCAAAGTCTAACTCCATTTAGTGTCTCCTTCTACGACATGCAGGACAATTACAATTTGGTGCAATCTTTTTCCCCCTCACACAGGGGATATGAGTAGTAGGGTGGATGTCGTGTTAATAGTTTGATATATTATATATATATATATATTATTTATATTTAAGTATTTTAATATTAATATTTTTTTTATTAGTAATTTTTTTATATAAATTTAATAGATTATTTTATAATTGACTATTTCTAAATTGTTTATATGATATTATATATTTATATATTTTATTATATTATATATTTGTATTATATAATATATATATTATATATTATAAACACTACACCATAACATCTGTCATACTTACAAGGATTTAAATTAGTGGCAACTAAAGTAAAATTGAGAATCTCTAATTTTTGACTCATGTGATAAAATAATTTACTGCTGAATAAGATTTTTACTGAAAATATTTAATGTGTGCGCTTTATTTTGCCTCATTTGTGTGTATGTGTACATATATGTTATATAACACAATTTCATAGTTTTATGATAATTAGTATACTTGTTTATTTTACCTTGTAAAGTCACTGTATTTCTACTTGCAAAGCTAACGGAGGTAACTATCTCTTTATTGCTCTTGTTTATTTCATTAGATGAAAGGTCTAAATTCTATTTTAAAAAAAATGAATTCACCTTCTAAGGTGGTGGGGTTTGGTAAATGGTGGAAACTTTTCAAATGGGGGGGGGATAACTTTTATCTGTTCATTTGGAAGAATCAATAATATTATAAGATTTTTTTATGCCTCAATACATCATTGGTGACGACTGTTTACGTAGTAATATTGTTTGATTTATTTTGATAATTAAAGTTTATTATTATGGGCCTTGGTAATTTAAAGGGAGGATGACCATCCCCCCCCTCTCAAAAAAAAATAAAAAAAAAAAAAAGTAATAAATGAATATGTTTGGCCTCGTGCAGATTATTAAAAAGTATTTGACCTAGAACATTTTGAGTTTGAATCATTTGGCGCTTTGAAAGGTAAAATAACCTATTTCAACAATTTTCATCAAAATCAAGATATTGTAGAAGTGTGGGAGGAAATTGGTTTATTATGTTCTTTAATGCTCCCAATTAAAGTTAAAAAAGAGGGAGTCTGTGCGAGGGGTAGGGGGTTCGCACAGCCCTGAAATTTTAACCATTATGGTATACCGTATATATATGTATTATATATATTATTATTTAATCTATATATGTATATATATATTTATATTTATTTATTTATATATTTTTTTTATGAATATATTATGTAAATGTGTTGTCATGAATGATGATTATTTTACTATCTGCAAATTATTTAGATTTTAATGCTTATTATTATATATATAATTATATATAATGTTATATATATTATATATGTATTTGCAGCAGATGTTGCATTTTTTTCGCAATTCCACTGCATGCGGATGTTTGTTTTTTTAAGCATCCGTGGATGCGTGTAATTGTTTTGATATACTATATATTATTATATTTATATTATATATATATATATTGATTATATATATAGTTTATATATATTATATTATTATTATATATATATATATAGATATATTATAATATATATTTATTATTGATAATTAATATATTAATATTTATTATGGTATATATATATATAAGGTATGTTATATTTATATCGAGTTTTAGCAACAATCTATTGATTTATATATGTGTTGTTACTAAGGGTTTACGGGACGGGGCTACCCAACTCAAAATTACACCCCTACCAACCTCTTTCTCTTCAACCTCCGCCTTAATTGGACAAGTAGGATTTATATTATGAATTATTTATACTTTTTGTCACTATGATTGAAATTCAAAGTATAGGAAGGTTGTGGCCTGAAAAGGAAGGTGCGTCTCTAAAGAGTTTGTTTTACTATTTTTTCATCATTATGTATTATTAGCCCAGCATTGCCTTAAATTACTCTCTTCCCAATGTGGAACATAAGTTTTGCAGGAGTATGGCAAGCATTTTCCTTGCAAGTGTTTTTCTCATCGTTGGGTTAAACATATTTTGCTTACTTTTCACCAAATGACAGGATCATCATTTGATCTATTCGTTTTCTTGGTGATAGTTTTTCAATCATTTTGCACTCTACATCTATTTGGGCTCAATGCGTTGTGTTTCTTTATCAATACTGGATTTGGAAATTCTTCCAGTGAATCCTGTTGTTGGTTCTGTAGATTTGAAGGTGTTGGTTCTGATGATTTCGTTTTTTTCCTTTTAAGGGTGGAGAATTAATTTAGACTGTTCCGGATGATGCTAGTTTTGCAACGTGCAACACAACATTTAGTGGTACGTATTTAACTTGTATCATAATATTATTGTTGTTACAAAAAAACTTGCCTTTTATTAACATCGATTTTCTAAGTTAAGTGCTTAATAGTGTATTTGAAGTCATTAATTTTCCACAGCACCAAAGCGTTTTTCTAGCTCTAGGTTTTTTCTACATCTTTTCATTCTTTTTTAATACAGTCATCATTTCATTCTGAAGTTGGTCCAAATATGTTTCTTCTTTAGTGTTGAAATTTAATGGTTTCTTATAACATCGAAGGAACAGAAGTGCTAGTAGAGGTCGCAATATATTTTTTGGTAATTTTCTTTCAAATGGTTTCAATAGTCTTTTAATTGCTAGTTGAATTGATATGTCATTTTCTTCACAATTTAGTTAAGAATGTTTTAACTCTTGGAATACGAAAACTGTGCGTACGAAGCAAGAAGGTTCTTGTGTTGAGTGCAATATGGTCCTATTCTTTTCCTATCATATGAAGCGTTTACTACTTATGTCCAGAGTTGTAATGTCTTTTGATAACATTTTAAGTATTATGGTATATCAAGCCGTGTTTTTGGAATTTGTCTCTTAACTCATTTTCATTTTTCATTTTCACTTTCAGGTTCCATCTAAGTGGGCTATTTGCTTATTATTAAATTCTTTATTCAAATCTGACAATTTACAACATTCGGTTGCAACATCCACAGGCAAAATTGCTTCGCGGATGCGGATTATATCTTTAATAATGTGGGGATGCGGATGTTACAAAATCGTGAATTGCGGATGCGGATGTTACCTGCATCACTATATATATTTATATATATATATATATTTCTATATTATTATATAATATATTTATATTATTTTATATTTATATTATATTGATATATATTAATTATATTATTATATATTATAATATATTTTTTATTATGTTATAATATTAAGTATTATATATTATATATATATTGATATATTTATTGATTTATTACGTTATATATTTAGTTAGTCTTTTTCTGTTTTGAAGCAAAGTCCAATCTGGAAGATTTTGGAGACAAATGATGAATTGTCGACTTTGTGCAATTTGCTCGCTCCTAAAGAACATATTTTTTGGCAGATGTGCCTTTTTACTATAGCTAAAGGGTTCGGGGTCAAGAGAAACTGTCCAAAATTTAATTTTTGTTCAAGCGGACAGGCCATGTTTGAGCTAATCAATTCTATGGTGACCCCTATAATTTTAAATTAAGTTATTGCTCATACATCATTCATCTTATCAATCATCGATTGGGGTGGGGGGGGTGCAGAAAATAAATGAATATTGTTAAGTAGAAGAAATGACCTCTACGTCACAAAAAATTAGGAAGCCCTTTCCCATACCCTTTTATCATACCTCCTAAGTGTTGAACTGTCACAGTCAAATTTCACTCCCTAGCTAAACCCTTACTTGTAATATTCAAGTTTTTAGTGTCAGGTTCTATTACTTCTGGGCCATTAGCACCTTACAACCAAGCCCCCTCATAAAAACTTCGAAGCCTTATTCTCTTCCTATATGGCACTTCGGTTTCATCTTACTTGAACCAAGCTCACTATTCTTCCTCTTCAGGTACATTTTTCTTTACCGATATCATTCTATCTTTTTCTTCTTTCCCATACCAGTCGCTGGTTAGACAGCTACTTCCACTTACTTTTACCATGATTGTACTACCATCCTTCACTTTTTCCAATTATCCATAACCACCTTGATACAATCTATATTTTATTCTCTCATTTACTTCTTTCATCACAAAACTCTCTAATAATGCGTTCATTCTTCGTTTTATCAATTCTTTCGCATCAGCCTAATTACGCCCCTTAGTATTACCCATCTTTAACAGAGTTGCACCTCTAGATCAGTACCTCTTTTACTCATTCATCACGGATCCACTGTATATTTTTATATATATTTATTATCTTATAATATATATATATATATATATATATTATATATATATTTGAGTTATATATGTTATTATTATGATTATTATTATATTATATATATATATATTGGTATGATATTTTATATATGATAATTAATCGATATACCGATATATGATTAATTATTTTTATTTATATATTATTTATTATATATTATTTAATATTTATATATATATTATTATATATTATGTTATATATTTTATATTATAGTATATAGTATTATCATATATATATATGTTTAATTCTATTATATATTATATAATATATTATACTATTATATATATATATATATATATATTATTATTTTTTTTATAGTATTATATAGTATTTTTTATTATTAAATGTATATTACACTTTTACTTCTCACCCTCCCCTGATCCACTCTCTTGGTCTTCATGTTTAGTTTCCATACTTCTTCAGATATACCCCTCCGCCTCAACCTATCTCCTCTATAGTAATTTCATCCCAGGGTGTCTGAAATGTTCCAGTTTATTGCCTATGTAGTTGAGAGTTTGAGTGACAGGGTGATAGAGGAAAATTGGGATTATTAGTTTCCGGGGACCCTCTAGTTACTTTTTTTGGCAAAGATATTTGTATGTGGATTTGTTGATTTTGATATTCGTTGTTCTTGTTTGTAATTTATTGTATAGTTTTGGTGATGTGTGCCACGATCTTCATTTTTCACAAGAATGAACTGTGAATAGTTCTTGAAGAGAGTTTTCTGGGTGGTTTGTTTTCTTTTTGTATTACGTTATGGTGGGTCTTGTTTCTTTTAAAAATAGTTCCAGTTGGTTAGTGTGATGGAATTTTTTTCTTTTTAGTTTGTAAGATGCTGTTGTTTTGTTATTTGTGAGGTTTATGTTGTTCAAATTGTTTGTTAAGGTAGTGCAGGTGATAAGGAGGAGGTTGTTTTATTTTATATGCTTTAGTCTCTGTGATGGATAGGATTTGCGATGAGGGCAGATATGCATGGGTTATGGCTGGTTGGTGTTTGAACTTTGTGGGAGAAGTATGTGTGTCTCATCGGGATTTATGATTATGTCTAGGGTAGTATTTTAGATTTCTCTCGTGATAAATGTTTGTTGTTTTGGTTGATCGTAGTGCATTATTCCTGTTATAATTCTGAGTGCTTTGTTTTTTGTTGTTTGTAGTTTTTTTCTATGTTGTTTTTTTAGTCAGTAGGGGGTGCCAGGTTGGAGAGCTTTAGTCTTAGTGTTGGACATAATGATGGACGGATGAATTGTTTATATTTGGTGGTGGATATCTGTTTGTTGTTTGTTAAGTCTGTGCCAGGCCAGCTCATCGTCTTAGTATGTTCAGTTTCTTCTTTGCTGATGAAGTTAAGTTATTTATGTGCTTTGTGAGGGTGAGATTTGTGTGTCTCAAGTGTTACTTCCGAGTGATTTTGGCGAGGTTTTACTGATGTGAGGGTAATGGCTTTTGTTGTTTTTATGTAGATTAGGGGGGGTGTGCCGAGTTGACTTGTCTCATGGTGATAAATAGTTGTATTCGGTAATTGTGATTGATTTTGATTTGTTTTGTGTGAGCAGCTGTAGATGTTCTGTTGTCAGTTGATTGTATTGTTGTATCAGCTTATTTGTTAGTAGTGTTGGCTTTATGTTCTGGGTGTTCTGTAGTATCAATGGGGATGTTCATCGCGTGATAGTTATGTTTTTTAGTGGTGGTCTTTTTTGTGTGGTTGTGTGTAATTGATCAGCTGTGAATAGGTGGAATTTAATGTGGGGATAGGATTGCTCCTTGGGTTACACCGTTTTTAATTCATCTTAGATTTTTGTGTGTTTGTGTTTTGATCTTAAACTATTCTTCCTGATAGAAAGTTAGAAATCCATTTCTTAAAATGTTTGTAGGGATATTTGATTTTTTATTAAGTTTTGTGTTGATTAGTGTGGTTGCTTTGTTTGTACTGCTGTCAAAGGCTTTGTTTAAAGTCATAATTGCTATGTAGTTTGTTTTGTCTGTGAGTGGATTAAAGTTTAGACCGTTGATTATAGTTGAATGATTGTGTATTGAGGTGCTAGCTTGTTGTGAGTGGTTTGTTTGAATAGCTCGTCTTGGAATTTGTGTTTTAGGCTGTTGTGTGTTGTGTGTGTCGTGTTGTGTGTGTTTTTTGGATTGTTATTTTGTTCAGTATGATTTTTTCTTAGAAGTTTATCATAGTGTTGTTCATAATAGTGAGATGTAGGTTGATTAGGATAGAGGATTTGTTAGATGGTCTTTCCTGTTTCAGGCCTTGGGTATATTATTGCATTTTTTCCAGATAGAGGGGATGAAATTATAGGCTATGGGAAAAAGTGTATATGTTGTGCTAGTTGGGTTAATGTTAGTGTTCCCTAGGTTGTTTATTTGAGATGTGCGAGATTGTTGCTGGTGAGTTTTTAAAGAACCTTTATGTAGTGTTTTCTAAGTCATTTGTGTTATTTCTATTGTTGGGTCGTCGTTGCATTTCATTTTCTTGGTCAGTTATGTGTTTTTTCTGTTTTATGGGTGTTGCTGAGTGTGTGTTTATGGCTTTGGTTTGCGAAATGTGTTGTGTAGGTAGTTTTATAGTTGTAGAGATGTATCACCCGTGTCTAATAAGTAATCGATCTTATTTTGGGTGTCATAGACTATATAAGTGTCATACTCTCGAGTATTATGTCACTTTCTGGACGCCTGGCGCTCAGTATTTGATTTATGTGCTGACAATGTGTGTTTTTTGTTGTTTGTTTTTCCTACCTAGGAATCTAATTTTGAGGTGAAAAATATTTAATTGATGAATATATATATCAACCTCTTCTAGAGTCAGCCAACACAATGAAATCCTGATAACTAGTCCTCTACATCCTCGCCTCCCAAGTTCACACACACAATTAACCTACATCATTCAGATGAATCCAGATACAATCGCACCAGCTCGTCCAAACCCAGAATTCGCTCCCTCAGAAGTAGTCACCAAACAGTATGTTCACAACCACACATATCTTGACCTTTTCAAACTTAAAATTTAACACTAGGGAATTCTTACTACTCGCTATAGGTACACACCGAGAGCGTCTACCTATGTATGTTGATATAATAATATATAATAATTACCATAATAAACCTATGAGGGGAATTTAAAAGGTATACAAAAAATGCAATATAATTTCAATTTTTTCAATCAAATTTGTAATTGTAAATACCCCCTAAGTATTTTCACCATGCTAGGATACTCTGAATACCCTGAGACTCCTTGGCAGATTGAATTGTTACCATTTCCAGAACGTAATTCCTATAACTACGCTACGTAACCACGGATAACCAGTAATAATAGTAGGTATGTAATATATTGTTATATTAATGGAAGAACTACGTAATATCAGGTTTCTTATGGTGTTGCATATCACCGTGTTCCATAAACATGAGTATATCTATATATATATATTTTTAATTTATATATTATATATAATATATATATATATATTATATATATATATATATATATATATATATATATAAATATAATATATATATGCAGTATATAACTACCAGGCGCTAATAGTACCGTGAATAATATAATACTCCAATAAATCATAATATATATATATATAGGCATTATATATTTATATGTATTTTATTCAATATATAAAATGTCAAATAATTTTCAACCTTTATGGCAGTGTCATAAATTTGGTAATTGTTAATAGTACTACTCATATATATATATATATTTCTCTTGTAT
>JABUQX010124574.1:0-12299 GCA_015478945.1 Trachelipus rathkii | reverse complement strand
TATTATTAATATTTTGAAGGATATATAGTGAGTATTTAATCAATATAAAGAAGTATAATAACCTATATTAGGGATATTCCGGTATCTATGAATTAGCATAATTTTAATATTTTAGGTTAATGTGTAAGAACATGTCCATTTACGTATTATAATAAAGGTATTTAGCAAACACGAAGAGAGGTGTATGAGACGTACTCATGCTCCTATATAAGTATTGTTGCTATAATAATTTATGATATAGTGATATATATAGTTTATATATTTGTGATAGATGTTTTGAATAGATAGAATTGCAAGCGAGTTAATCTTTGTCTATATAAGTATATAGTATATAATATATAATAAAATGATATGTTTTTTTTAATTGTAATAATCTTGTTGACTTGCGTTCCGTGTAATTTTATTGTATGATCTTTACTACTAATATTAATGTTATATATATATATCAGGCGGATGATTCAAAACCACGGTCATTGCGTCGAAACTCGGGTGAAGGGGCTGAGTAGATCTTAAATAACAAGGATGACAGATTAGCATTTGTTAAATAAGCTATGTTGTTTGACGCTCGTTTCAGTTACGGATGATGTAAAGTATACCATGTGTTGTTATTTGTGACGCGTCGTTACTTCGAACCGGAGATTTTGGGTAATCTAATATTATGTATGTGTGCGTGCTTATACGGTTCTGTTATCTTACTCCCGAGGGGTTGTAGAAGTAACATAAGAATATTTTTGTTAAACAAGCGTATGTGTTGACGCGAGGTTGTAAAGCAAAGCAATGGTAGATCTTGGTTATGAAATCATTATTATTCTGGGTGGAATAGTTGTACAGGAGAGGACAATTAGTAGGTGGTAGTGGTGCTTTTCATGATGTGGAATGTCACACTGGTTCTTCTCGGATGAAGGTCTGATTAGGTGTTGGCAGCACATCTTTCGTCCATGTGTGTTCCGTTCGCCGCCGTCATAACGGTTAATACGTTTTGCAATTGTCAAGATATATAACTCGGGTATAAAGAAGTGATTATGTGATAATCTAGGTAATATATTCATCTAATCTGTACACCTAAAAACTTTTAGCTTGAATAATTCAGCACTGAATGAATTGTGGACTCAATACCTATTCTATGGTTATAAGGATCATTCCTAAGGATGTGTTTCGAAGGATCGAATCTAGCTATGGCCACTACATGTGTTTGTCCACGCTCAAAACATCTATTAAAAATGTTGTAAGTCACCTTATAAATACGTCTTATTCTGGCGATATACCTTATTGTACTGATCGCGCGTCCCACACAGTACACGATATAATTTAGATGTTATTCATAAATCGTCCGTAAGCTGTTGAAGTAATCTTAAGCTGATAATTATAACAACAGTGAGGTTATTTTAGATAAATTGATCGTACCTCCTATATTTTCGGTGTTGGTACTATTCAGACTCCGAGGTTTGGTGCAAGGTTTTAAATGTAGTCGTGTGAAGCGAGAATCTGATAGACTGTATATACCTCAGTCTTCTGTAAGTGTATAAGTTTAACTTATAATATAACGCGTTCTATAATAAATATAATTATTTTATACTTTATACTTGTTAATATATAATCAGCGCTACTTTATCTATTTCATTTGTCTTATTGATAAGATTTATAAAATAATGTTCCTTTTTCAAAATAATAATTATTAGTATTATAATATAAATACATATATGAATGTATGCCAAGTTTGAAATATCATTGTTATGAAAAAAAAATGCTTTTGTGCGACTATAGACATCACTCTATCTACTTACTCTGACGATATTAATATTGTAGACATAGAATATTAGATATTGTAAACATAGTTTAAATACTTTCTCATTGGAATTTCATTACAACTATATAGATCGTGTATGGAATGTCTCCATACTGTTGGAGAAAATTGTTGATCGTGTATTATATGGTGATGAGTTGTTTTCTTCTAATGTAATCTAAAATTATATGAGAATATCTCTTGATATTCCCTCTAGTTATACGTTTTGTGTTAATTTCGACGTGAATGTCATCAAGATTTGGAGAACTACATTACAATATGTGTGAATTGATTTTGAGCAAAGTGTATGCATAAGTATTTGGAGTGTTATACTCATAAGAAAATTATTGAGTTTTTTTATCTAAATTGAATAAGGGAGAAACATTATAAAATAGTTAAGCCAATATAATCCATATTTATATGGGGTACTTGTTGAAACGGGATTGAGTATTCTTATTGATTCTATTTAATAATATAATTACATTAATTTATTTAATAGTTATTAATTTTTTTCTATATTTAAATATAAGATATTTAGATATAAAATGTAAGTTTATTGGTTTTGAATTTTAATACTTAGTTCACTTTGTAAAATAAAGAGTGAAAGTGTGTAATTACTTTTAAGTCCTAGCGTGATAAGAAGAGGTGTCGATGTCTACTTTTCGAACTTTTTAGATTGACAAAAAAGGTTCTGTTTTTGACCTTCAGCAAGTGGAGAAATGAATAGAACTATCGATTGGCGGTAATTGTGGGTTTTGGGTCGCCACACACACAACACACACACACACTAATACTATATATATATTATATATATAGATATATATATATAGTAGACACCACTTTATATTGTTATATATATATGCCTAATAATTTATTAATTTCTTATGTACTAGATTTTAATACCAAAATTTCATCTTGATTTATTATTAGCTTAATCTTTACTGGTATATAATAGTGATAGTGTTACATTGCTGTATATATGATAATGACATGTATGACTTGTATATAACTTATATATAGTTGAAAATTCTGTGTAGGTTCTTATGAGTACTATTACCAATATAGTTTATATGATATATATATATATAGCTTTTAGATCATGGAGTTTTCATACATTGATTGTGTTAGAAAAGTGAACCTTTATTTTATTTACCTTTCAATATATTAAAATATATATATAATAGTATATATAGGTTAATATATTATATATATATTATATATTATTAAATATATGTGTGTTGTTATAAAATATAATTTAGACCGCATCATATTATGTACATATGAATGATCTCATAATGCTGTTGAACCAATTAACTGCTAGAGTTGGTAACTCCGGGAGGTCAATGATCCGCGAATGGACCGGCTTGCTCCACATCGGAAGGTAGGTATATGCATTCACGCGAACGGTGCGGTCTCCTTTAGCTGCGATCGGGTCAGTGAGCCTTAGAGTAACACTCTTTGGCACAATGTGTATACATATCAAAGTTGGGATACAAGAGTTTCAAACCCATCTGTATAGAGAAGACTTGTGTGTTTGCGATTACTATAGTAGGGGGGTATATTAGATAAAAGATAACACAGCGATAATAATGGATCGTTATTTTATTGTGTTATATATATATTATAGAATTTATTCTATATATATATCGTTAGTATATATATTTATGAGATATATATAATTTTTCCATGTTGCTCATTCACGACACTCATCGGGCAAGCAGCATGATTGCTTTATAAGGATGGGTAGTGTGTGATTGCACGGACTCAGAAGTCAACAGCTAAAGCAAATTACGCAGATGAACATATATTATATATAATATGTTATTATTATAATGATACTATATAATATATATATATATAATATATTATATATATATTAATATATATAATATATATTATATATATTATTGTATGGAGAATTACATTGCACGATTTAGTATCTATCAGGTATCTTGAGGGTTTTCTGACTTATATATCTTATGCCACTGGGCTCAACCTATATTTAAATTAGGCAGCAAAACCCTCTAGAACATCATTTCTCGAATCTTCTGAATCCGTTTCTTTATTCATTCATATTCCCAAGGCTAAAATAATAAGGGTCTTTGAACCGCATATTTACGTTTAATGATAGCCACTCACTACCCCTCATCAAGACTAACCCGTCATTATAAAAAAAATCCAAACAACTTTTCTTATAAATATCATAATATCTAAGCTCCAATATAATAAATAAATAATTATAATATAATAATATTACAATGATAATGCATGCAAATGTAATTATCCTTCCTAATGTATACATTTAAAATCGAAAAAAGAGCAAATCATGATGTTAATAAGATGGTAATGGGGGAAAATTAAAGGATACATGTCAAAATATTAATATTAATATATTATATGTATTTATTTGTTTATGAAATAAAAATAAAAACATGTTTTGTAAGTTGAATTAAATAAATAGCTTTTATACATAAATAAAAGTAATTTTTACGAGTAAACAAAAATATATATAAAAAAAAAAAAAAAAAAAAAAAAAAAATAGTTACAATATTTATAAATTTAACGTAATAATAATTTTGTCATTCTTTTAAAAAAATTCTTTATTTATAACTAGAAAAAAGTGATCCCCAAATATAAATTTATAACTCCTACCAGTTTTCTTTCCAATTAATCGAAAACTTCACGGCGAAAAAGCAAATGAGATATTATTAGAAAAAAAATTAAAAGAACGAAAAAATAGTGATAGGATATTGTTTACCTATTAAAGAAGCTATACAAATGAGTACCAATATCCATAAAGTAAGATATGAAAAATGATCTATTATTAACTGGTATAACAACAATTTCAAATAGAAAGGCATAAAGGAAGATTTGGATATTAAAAATACATTATTTAATTTGAATTGTAAAAAAAAAAACTTACATTTGGATATAAAATTTTCTGTTATAATAATAATTGAATCCGAACTAGTAATACAAAAGACTATTTATGCTCTTCTGATTAGAATTAAATATATAATTAGTGATTCTTGTGAAAGGATTGTAAATCTAAATAAAAATTCATTTCTCTGAACAATCTGTACAATTTATGGGAAATTATTTCTGAGATAAATATTGAATGGCCTTTTATTTGACGAACAGACACCCGTACAACACATTGATCAAGCATAACATCCTCATGATAGGCTACAGGTTGATTGATATGATAAAAATATATAGATAAAAATAATAAATAATATAAAATATAATATAATTAAATAAATAACCTATAAATAAATATATAAATAATATAACTATATAATAATATATAATATAAAAAATATATAAATAATAATAATACAATAAATAAAAAATAAGAATATAATATAAAAATCATATAAATAATATAATATCATAATATATATATAAAATAATAATAAATTTATTATAATAAATAAATATATATAAACTATAATACTAAAATATATATATATAATAATGATAATATATATATATATAATAAAAATATAATATATAATTCTTATTTTTTTCTTTAATTCCTCCCAGGAAGGTATATCTTTATCTCTGTCAGTCGTCGCAAGCGTCTTATTCTCAGACATCCCTTTCTGCGGTGCACATATATCCTCATCATACTTACTAGCACTCTCTATTTGGTAGCGACATACTTTCCAGAGAGTCCTCACACCGACTTACCGTACCCATCTTTTCTTCGGTCTTACCCTTGGTCTTCTGCCCTCTAGAGTGGTCCAATTCCTTACATATTCTTTCGGCATTCTGTACTGCTCCAATCTCATCTCCAGATGTCTAATCCTCACCATTCCATCAATCTCCCCACAACATTCCATCCTTCAAAGTAATCAATCTATATTTTAATCACACACCATATATAATACCATTCTCTAATACTTCATTCCTAAATATTCTGTGATCTCTACCTAACTCTTTATCCATCATAAGTTCTTAATACCGACTCATCATCCGAAACACGCCTCTTTGTATTCTGCATCTCACTCCTTCTCGTTGTACTTGTCCATGTTCCGCGTCCCGAAAAAAAAAATCCCAGCAAAGCAACAGCGTCGGAGTAAGTATACTGTTTTAAAAATCACTTTTTATAACCCCTATTCCGATGTTTCTCTCTCTATCTATTCACTCCATGGGGTATAAAAAAAAATAAAAAATAAAATAAATCCAATACCAAATAAAATTAACCGACTATTCACACTAAACTAAACTCCTATACATATTTCCTCTTCGCGTTAATCCAGTCATCCTCCACTTACACCTGTCTGTTAAAACGACTACAACTCCGTGAATAAATATGAAGAAAAGTATCTTTTAACCGCCTTCACTCCATCCGCGCCGTAATGCATCATCCACCCAACCTCATTCGCGCCTACCTTCACTTCCTCGCGGTTAATTAGCTACACCTCAATCCTGCTATTCATAAATGTACCTATCAAATTATTCACTCTATCCAACTGCCTATCCTCCAAACATACCTACACAGATCAATACAAACTACCACCACTCTCGATTATCGTCTTACCTCATACTCTCGCCATATCCAACCCATGCACAGATCGCCGCAAACAGATTATGCCTATTGATGTTCCCTCTTGTCAAATGTCTACCCCGTCTCTCCCTCACCATTCACTCAATACACAATCGAAAACTCTAAATAACCATAAATATAAAACAGACAATCGTGAGAGATAAAAACAGCCTACCCTATCTTCAACTCACTGTTTATAACAACCAATCAAAAACCATACTATCGTTCTACGACACTACTAAGTATACACTACATTAACAACTGCATTCTCATACTAATAACCATTCAATTGCACTTCTTATACGATAAACCCCATCACTCCAATAATTACCATCTCCATAAGCTACTCCAGAGCCTTTTTATCCTAGAGAACATAAAAAGAAACTTGAGCAACCAGAAATCAAATAGCCTTTTGCAGGTCAGAAAAATGAACGCTACAAAGAATCTCTTAGACCATATTCAGCATCTATAC
This sequence comes from Trachelipus rathkii, assembly GCA_015478945.1. Taxonomy (NCBI): domain Eukaryota; kingdom Metazoa; phylum Arthropoda; class Malacostraca; order Isopoda; family Trachelipodidae; genus Trachelipus; species Trachelipus rathkii. The sequence continues at coordinate 5,492 of JABUQX010124574.1, read as the reverse complement.
TCCGAGACCATTTCATTATATGTATATAAGAGTCCGTCGATTCCTCTTCCTCTTCTATATACCCGTACTGCTCTTTGTTCTTCTCCAAGTCTCGGCTCTACCTTCTCTCTAAGCCTCCTATTCAAATTCTTTTCGATATTAATATATATAATAATAATATTAAAATATATATATAATATAAATAAAATATAAAATATAAATATAGATATATATACAAACATTAATATAAAATACAAAAAAACCATATAACAAAATTGACAATCCAAAAGGTCAAAAAAAATATCAAACACAGAAACAAAAATTTTATAATATGAAACTACAAGAAAAGCTTCAACTACCAAAAATAATAATAAAAACAATCTAATCAAAATAAATTATAATAAATATATATATAATAGAAGATTACAGAGTCTTAACAGTTAAAATGCAGAAAGTTAACGCTCGTCCACTCCATTAAGAATATAACAATAAAAACGCCATTAATGTGCAGGTATATCAATTAACAAGCACACAAAATTTATCAGGGATTAAGGATAGAAGAAATAGTAACGAAATAACGTTAAATCGTTAACGTTAACCGTCTTAAAAATATATAAAAAAAAATAGTAAATTAATATAAATATGAATTAAATATTTCTTTTACTATTATTATTATAATAAAAAAAATTCATATTTATATGAAAAAAAATATATATACATAAAATAATATATATATATATAAGTTAATTAACAATATAACACTACTAACCACATAAATATAGACGTACCTACTAGCATTATACCACTTATGCATCAAACCATCCACAAACAACCATATCATACTACCTGACCCATCCCCCTACTAGATACCTGCAAACATCCTATATCAATAACATATAAATCAGATAATATTCTCCACTAAGAACAAAACCTACTACCACAAAATTCTATAAATAAAACTATACTAATTGCTACTACTAGCTATAAAATCCAATTACTTTACAAAAATCTAATAAAAAAATATATTAACAATAAAAATATATAATATACTACTCGTCAAAATAACGCACCAAAATCTAGAGTAAATATCAATCAATGGAACGGAAAGGCCCCTAACCCCATGATAACCCCACACCAACACAGACTACAGCATCAGTGTAACTGTAGCTATGAAACCACCCCGCAGAGAATTCGCGGCAGTATTGGGCCTAAGATTAAAATTTAGGAAAACATAATAAAACATAATAAACTAGACCTTGGTGAGGTGGGGGTAGGTTATGTCAGGGGGTATAATCGAGCGAGGTATCATTCACGTACGAAGCGACATCTGAAAATACACATGCAAGAACGAGGATAATGTGTTTCAAACTGTCAAGAAAGAAATCAGTTGCGTTGCAGATTAACAACATCTACGCCGAAGGACACGGGTACCGGTGCACTGGTCGACGGTTCGGATGTAGCCGCACCACACGATTGCAAACGGGTGGTTTCAACAACAGAAGTACAGGAAAACCCTGACACATGGATAGCCGGCATAGGACCAAAAAGTAGTAACCTGGGCCCACAGAGTACACAGTGGAAAAGACCGAATTTATATATACGTCTGCCGATGCCATTACGAGAAGATAAGACCACGCAACGGCACGACATCTGCCAGATACAGCTGGGCGGAGGTACAAGGCACGAGGGTGAGTGACAAATAACTTTTTGTCGGACACCTTGCGGAACATAATCATCGGCCCCGGAGGCCAGGCCTGCCATTAGGTCCAACCGCACACACACAAGCACACATCGACTTGCACGGACTGAGGCAATGTAGCCCGAGACACATTGCATTGGAAGAGGTCGACGATTTGTGGCATAAGGTGCTCTTTACAGAGACGAGTCGAGAGGTCTCTGCTACGCCTCGGACATGTGGCGTAGGCAGTATACCGACGACCGACGGGAGAGGTTGGTCCAATGTAATGTGCTTTTGTGCGCTGTTGGAGGTGGGTCGGATTAATTGGTCTGGGGAGCATCTCTTTATCGGGGCCTACGAGTGTTGCATCACTCGATGGAGGTTACTTCTTACAGCCGAATTAAGGTATATCACTGACATCCTAGAACCATATGCCCCTACATTCGGTGACTACTATCCAATCCGTTAATGCAATGACAAAACGCAAGAAACACACAGGACCCAATGTGTGAACGACCTAACCTTAGCGACGCGTTAAAGCCAAATTACGGCGTTGGAGTGAGCAGCATATAGTCCGGACCTCAACTCAATCGAACATTATGTGGGATATCCCTGAAACGTCGGATTCGACAGCTCCAACCCCCTCCACGGACCCTCACGGATCCTGAGACAATACTCCGCACGGACAGATACATCGAGAAGCATGACCAGGACGGTGGTCAGGCAGTCTCCATGTCAGAGGCGGTCATTACACCGAAATAATGACAATTAATTAAAAAGTAATATTATTTCTTCTCTTTAATGTCATTATTAATTAATTATATATTATTAAAGTTATTATAATATATTATTATTATTATTATTATTATTATAATGTATTAATTTATTATATATTATTATGTATTATTATTTTTATTATTTATTATTAATATAATATTATTATGTATTATTATTTAACTTATAAATTATATTATTATTATTATTATTATTATATATATTATTATTATATTATTATTAATTATTATTATTAGTTATTATTATTATTAATTTAATATATTAATTTTGTATTATTATTATAATTATTTTATCACTGATTATATATTAATTATTATTAATTATATATATTATTATTATTATTACTATGTTTTATTAAATTATTACTATTTTATTATTTATAATATTATTTTTATTAATGATTAATGATTGAACCTCTGAATTAATGTATTATTATTATTATTAATTATTATGTATTATTAAATTATTATTAATTATTAATTATAAATATTATTATATTATTATTAGTTATTATTCAGGTTAAATATCACCTATTCGGACTATCAAATTATATAATTACACTAATCATCATCCATATCAGTTAATAACCACTATTACCTTGGTTTGTTGTTACCTTAGTACAACTACTCTTACAATTTCTAATCTTATTGTTAGTAGAAGTATTAATGATAGTAATACTACAACTTATAGTTATTGCTATTACAATGATTATTATAATTGTTTTGTGCTAAAATAGTAGTAATAGATAACACACTGCGACGACAAAAATTTGACTTATTTGTCGTTTTAAATGAGTTAAAAATGGGTGCTTCTTATGGAGATTTGTGCGCTGATTCCGAATTTGCATACCATTTTGTTGTAACAAGGCAGAAATAGCAAGTTTATTTTTGTAATAAGAAAAATTATTAATTAAAAATATTTAATTTATATATTATATTAATAATTTTTAATTAAATAATTAAATTGTGATCATTTTTGCTGTTAGTAAAGTAAGCATTGTATAAAATGCAGATTATATATTATTATTACTATGCATTATTATTATTATTATATTTATTATTATTATTATTATTCACTGTTATATATTACCAATTTTTCTAATTTTTAAATTATTATTAATTATTAAAATTAATTAGTAGTTATTATATTATTATTATTTATTATTATTATTTATTATTTATTATTATATAATTATTATATATTCTGGCTATCATTTTATATCGACTATCATTTTATAAATCTACACTAATCACATACATCCATATCAGTATAAATAACCACCATTACCTGGTTGTTGTTACCTTAGTAAAACTAACTTTCAAAATCAGAAAAAAAAACAACAAAAAAATAAAACAGAATAAAAAAATAAAAAAAAAAAAAAACAAAAAAGTAAAAAAAGTTAGTTAAAATTGTTGTAGTATAAAGAATATAAACGATAAAATAAGCTCCAAATGGCTTTTTTATATAGTTTATTGCAATATATTTTTCTCTTTACATTTATACTGTTTTGTTCTAAAATAGTTAGAAAAAAATATAATAAACCACTGCGCACGACAAAATTTGAGCATTGTTTGTTCTTTTAAAATGAGTAAAAAAAATGAGAAGTGCTTCTTATGGAGATTTGATAAGCGCTAGCGTTACCGAATTTGCATAAACCATTTATAGTAGTAATGTAAAACAGGACAGTTTATTATTGAAAATAATTAGATTAAAAATTGTAAGTGTAATTCATATAATAAAACTTTAGTTAATTTAAAATCATAATCTTTCCCTCAAATGCAATTTTTAAAAATTGTAGGAATTTATTTGAAAGAGATTTTCTACTATAGTTGCATTAGAAGGAAAACCATCCCTTTAAGTCCCACAAATTAGTCTTGTATGATAGAAGTTGAGATCTCCACCATTTCCCACTTTCAAAGCACTTTTCAAAGAATAAGTATGAAATTAAAACGAAATGTATTACACATCGACTCCCCTAGCTCAATTACTACAGAGGAAAGCGTCCAAGACGCAAGCTTTAATTAAGGAATTGTATTTTTAGGGAAACATGTTACATCCCATTGCTTTATAAATTCGAAGGAGTTCGGAAACTAGTTCTTCATAGTTGTCGGCCATTAAATATTGCCTAGGAGAAACCCAGTTATGACCCTTTTAATAAAAGATGTGCAGTGCATGGCTTTCAATGTCCTGCATTGGTGTCTTAAAGATTTTTTAAAAGTGATAAGGATCCAATACATTAGCTCCCTTATTTGTGGGCCTACAAGATATACCCTCATATAATTTTAACACTCACATGTCCTTAGGGAATTTCTTAATACGTTATAGGAAACCCATGGAACCACTTTATAACATCCATCGCTTAATTACAAATTTTTACAAATATAACCCGAATATATGATGTGCAAAGGAGGAAGAAATACGAGTTCAGGTTTCACAAGTGGACTGATAAAATTAACATTTTTTTTCCAGGTATTAGAGGTTCCTTTAAGCCATTCCAAAGTCCAAGAACATAATTTCTACAGTGTAACAGTTGTTTCGACGTTTTCATCATTAGAGAAAACAAACCACATTTCTCGATACTTACATGATTGAAGGGTACCCTAACAAAAAGTGCTAATAACTTTTAAATCGCCGCAATATATTCCAAAGAATGTTGCTTTCGTATCAGATATTTCTTGCATAACAAACAAATCTGATATTGACGTTACAGTCTCCTTGACCGGACTCAAGTCGTCAGCAGGAGTAGAATTTTCCTCATGTTTCAGTATGAAGAAGCACTGCTTTTAAAACTGAGTTTAGAAGAAATCTATAACAAATCTCCCTTCACTATTAGGTCATGACAAGTCTACCTTTATTTCTCTCATTAATGAAATCACATACAGTTACAATACACTAAAATTGCCGTCTACCGAAAAAAGACGATCGGAATTCTTTCTTCGCGTCGCCGATTGAAGAAGGAGTATATGTAGTTTCCCTATCTTCAAGGGATCCAAACCCTTTAAATCATAGACGTCAATAGTTTTCTGCCTGTTTCTTTGAC